>JADRCD010155076.1:0-21654 GCA_019843815.1 Montemys delectorum | reverse complement strand
TACAAGCCATCATAAAGCAAAGATAAGACAATGGATGAATGGACTATCAAGAGCAGCACCACATGCTCTTCCTGCATTTCTCTATGACAAATGTAAAGAATAGATGAGGCCACTGTGTACAATGTGTTGGGTTATTCACACAAAGGGAACATTTGGCTTACAATAAATTATCATTGCCCTACACGGATAACTTACATGGAATTCTCCTTAAAGATGTGCTTCATATCTCCACAGTTATTATTTACGGTAGATAGATTGAGCTAGAATATTTCCTAGTTAGGTTTTTATCTCTATAAAAAGTCATGCATTTTGTTGTGTGAAAATTCATATTGACAAGATTACACAAAGTCACTTGCCTTCTTTTTATTTGTTTTGATATTCTTTGAGTAAATGAACTCAGTTCCTTATATCCTGGCTGTTTTAACATATTTTTTTTCAACAATGAGATGAGTTGTCTGCTCCCCAGGGAATTCACATGTTTAGAAGCCCAACCTGTCTTCAGTTTATCTTAAATGTGAACAATGTGCAAATAATTTAAAAACAGGGGTAAAAATTAAAAATGAAACTAATAATTGAACAATACAATAATTTCTCTCCTTTAAGAATTTTCCAGGACAGAAAGTCTTAAATGTTTAAATCTCTAAGACTATCAAATAGAAATTGAAGACACCAATAGTAGGATAAATGCAAATAATCAATATAAAAGCTTGCAAGAACTATAATGAAGATTGACAACAAAGTGTAAACTTCTTAAAATTTTGAAGGAAAATAAAATCTCTATCTATCTCAACAATCAAGTCAACAGGTGTAATAGTAATAAAGCTAATTACTTCTCTCTGTTGAAAAAGTAGATCATCAAATATTATTTTATGAAGTTAACCAGTTGGTTCATAAATAAGAATGATAGAATCAAACAATTTTACCTAGCCATAGTGAAAAAGGATATTTCAACCATGTGTAAAGCTATATATAGTAAGTTTGAAAATATATTATAAAATGTAAAATGTAAAGTTTTCATTGTTTCAGATTACAATAAGCTGATATAAATCTCCATAGAGCGGGGAAATTACTAATGTAGAGATGAAGAGGAGAAACCAAGTAAGAAATGCTGATACATAACTAGAATAATAATGGTACAAAATGCCAAAGCCTGAACTTAGGAATAAACAAAAATGTAAAAGAAACAAATTAAAGAGACATGTAGTCTGTTGATGTTGCAAGTTATATCAAACTTACCTCATTTGTTAAGGGTCTACTAAACTCAATATGGTGAGGAAAATTAAATTATGGGAAACCAAGGTATCTCTGTATATATGATCCCTCATCCCTTCATATCCCCTGGTCATATGTGAGAACAATATTTTGGGTTTTTTTAGCTTAGATTTTTTTTTATTGCACATCTATAATCAACAGTTACCAGACTTCCCTGCAGTTATATGTTGCTATTTTGATCTCCACTAATAACCAGTGACTCTTTTGAAAGACATAATGTGATAATTATTTTTACCTTCTTCATATATGTCTTGTTCTAGTTAGTTTTGAGAGGCTACATAAAACTATCAGACAATCCTTTAAAAATGACTTATTTTGCCTCATGGGAATTTTATTTCAGATCCTGCTCAGCTGGCACCTTTGTCTTGGCCTGTGGAAGCTTCTCCACATAGGTACCATGTTCAAGAGCTCCATTTCCCTTCATGGAGCCTGATATATAGTGATAAAACACAAAGGGCTGGAGACAGGAATTCCTCCAAGTCACTCCAGCTCCAGCAGTATCTTACTGCCTCAAACTGAGGCCTTCCCTTTAAGGTCTTTTTCCTCCTAGTCATGCCAAGAAACTATGAACACATTAATGGATTAGCGCATAGCCAACTGGGAGACAATCTCTGGCCAAATCCTATCAGCTGCCAAATAAGCCTTCATCATTTGAGCTTTGGAATGTCTCAGATTCCATCCATAACATCAGATTATATTTCCTGTAATGAAATTCAATAATTTATTCATGCTCTTCTTAAATTCCTCTATTGTCATCATGAGATATGATTTTAGATCCAAATCTTGCTTTTCTAGTGTTTTGGGATACCCAGGACTTGCTGTGGTAGTAGTACTAGGTTCTGATGAAGCCAAGTAGCCTTAGTTTCTGTTGGTAGGATTCTTTCGTTTGCCTTTCACTGTCTGTTGAGCTTTGGTATTAGATGTTCTTGTTGTGTCTGTCTGAAACTTGTTCGTCCTTTGGGTCTATAAGCCTGTGTCGGCACTTTCAGGAGATCAATTTTCCTCTGGTAAGACCTGTGTGCAGTGGACTGTGGATCAGTTGTCCCTCCTGAGTCTTGGGGTCAGAACAAACCCTGGAGATAGGCTCTCCATTTGCGAGGAAGGGGCAGAGAGGGCTGTGGATCTGCAGTGGATCTCACCCAAGTCTCTGGGTTAGAGCACTCCCCATAGGCAAGCTCTCCACTTGCAGGGAAGGGTCAGAGAGGGCTGTGAATCAGCAGTACCTCCTAGGTGAAGAGGGAGGTAGAAAGGATCCTGTGCAGACTGTCCTGCCACTTCTGATGCCTATGCCTCCTGGATAGTTATGCCTCGTAGGTGAAGAGCCAGGGCCAGGGGACAGGAGGGTGTGGGGTGGTGAGCAGGGGGAGGGAGGAGGAAACAGAGGTATGTTTTAGTTTTGGGGTTTTATTTTATTTTATTTTATTTTTTATTTTTGGAGGGGAACCTGGGAAAGGAGATATTGTAAATAAAGAAACCATCTAATAAAAAAAAATTAAAAAAAAGAAATTCAATAATTTATTCTTGCTGTTTGAAGAATTCTGCAAACTTCTTTTTTCTTATTATGCTTTTTTACTTTATCAACTTGTTACAACTATTATAGAATTATATTATAATGCTTAAAATATTACTGTAATAAAATATAGAAAAAATATTTAATTTTGAATAGAGTAGTAAATTTGTACATGCTTAGATAATAATACTGTGCAATCATACAGCCCTAGACAAAACAGATACTGAAATTCAGATGTTCTTATGTTACATTTCATTTAAAAGAAAAAGTATAATCCCTGAAAAGATAAACTTGCTCCTAACTTTTTTGGGGAAGATGGTTAAATAGATCCATAAAAGAAGATGTAAATATATGATAGCCAAATAAATAATGATGGGTTTATATCGATAGATAGACAGACAGACAGACAGAGATAATAGATACATAGATACATAAATACATAGATACATAGATAGATAGATGGATACATAGATACATAGATAAATAGGTGATAACTATTAGCAAAACGAAGAAACTTGGAAGCACTTCGCTGTTTACTTTTTTCAATAACTGCACATATTACACATACATATTCTGATATCATTTTCTTATTTCTTCTGAGATAATGAATTGTTATGGTGGTACAGTCAATGAACTGTTCAGGAAGACATATTATTAATTTTCTTAAATGAATCTGCTAAAGCTAATAATATCAATCATTTTATATAAAGTATCTTTATATTCTCTCTCCAAGTCATTAAAATTATATCAAGGAAGAAAAATGGAAGACTCAATTAATTAAACTAATACTGTTTAGATGAAAATATAATAAAATGAAATATATCTGATTTGCATTTAGATACCTGCCACAAATGAAGTTCTAGAAGCAATGGCTGAGGACAGAACTCACATGAAAGACAGAAATTACTGGAATAATTACTTAGAAAAGTCTTCCTTCTTTCCCTTCCCCCCCTCCAAAAAAAGTCATCATGGTGATAATTTAATCACATTCTTTTAGTCTGCACCAACTGTTTTTCAAGACCACTGTTTTAAATTCTATGCCAAAATGACTGTTCAAGGTTTAATCTACTTCAGTGTCAAATTTAACAAAAACAGAAAATAAGTATGGCATGAACAGACGAATTATTTTGCACATGTTAACCATTTTCAAACTATTTTCCTAATATGCAATTAATAAGACTTAATATAGAAAAAATTCATATATTAAACACTTTTTAAATATATACTTTTAAGATATACATTAAAATAAGCAAGAATTTTATTTCATTAACAAAGTAATAAGTTTAGCCGAGCCCAAAATGCACAATTAAAACTGGAAATGAAAAAAAACAGTCTGAACAGCCTCATATTTTGTAGTAAAAGCTGACGGTTAAAATTGTTTACTATAGATGTGAGATCTCCATTTTCTCTCCTGTGAGTTTCTAAGACAGGACCAGCCAGGAGGCACAGGCCATAGAACTGGCAGGGCAGCTGGGACAGGATCCTTTCTACCTCCTTCAACAATTAAGAGGAAAGGCTGATCCACAACCCTCTGTGCACCTTTCCCTCAAGCGGAGAGCTTGTCTCCAAGGAGTGCTCTCGACCCAGGACTCAGGCAAGATCGCCATATTCTCTCCAGTGACTTTTTAAGGCAAGACCAGCCTGGAGGCACAGGCCACCTAAGCTGCAGAGCAACTGTGACAGAGTCCTTCATTCATCTATCTGCATGCAGGAGTGACCACTGATCCACAGCCCTCTGCACACAGGCCTTACAAGGGAAGAGCTGGATCTCCCAGAAGTGCTAACATAGGCTTACAGACCAACAGGAGGAAGAAGCTCTAGCCAGAGACAGCAAGAACATCTAACACCAGAGATTAACAAATGACAAAAGGCAAACTTAAGAGTCTTTCCAAAAGAAAACAAGACTACTTGGAATCATCAGAACTTAGTACTCCCACCACAAGCCCTGGATACCGAAAACACTGGAAAAGCAAGATTTGGATATAAACTCTTATCTCATGGTGGTGATAGAGGAATTTAAGAAGGACATAAATAACTCCCTTAAAGAAATACAGGAGAGCACAGGTAAACAGGTACAAATGCTTAAAGAGGAAACACAAAAATCCCTTAAAGAATTACATGAAAGCACAACCAAACAGATGAAAGAATTGAACAAAACCATCAAGGACCAAAAATTGGAAGTAGAAACAATTAAGAAATCACAAAGAGGGACAACTCGAAATAGAAAACCTAGGAAAGAATTCAGGAGCCATAGATGCAAGCATCACCAACAGAGTACAATAGATAGAAGAGAGAATCTCAGAAGATACCATAGAAAACATTGACACAACAGCCAAAGAAAATGCAAAATGCAAAAAGCTCCTAACCAAAAACATCCAGGAAATCCAAGACACAATGAGAAGAACAAATCTAAGGGTACTAGGTATAGAAGAGTGTGAAGACTTCCAACTTAAAGGACCAGTAAATATCTTCAATAAAAAGTTAACAAATAAAAAACTTTGCTAACCTAAAAAAAGAGATGCCCATAAACATACAAGAAGCCTACGGAACTCCAAATAGTTTGGACCAGGATTAATATAGCAACAATTGCCACCTTGACAAAAGCAATCTACAGATTCAAAGCAAACACCATCACAATTCCAACTCAATTCTTCACAGATTTGGAAAGAGCAAATTGCAAATACATCTGTAATAACAAAAAACCTAGGATAGTGAAAACTATTCCCAACAATGAAAGAACCTCTTGTGGAATCTCCATCCCGTACCTTAAGCTGTACTACAGAGCACTTGTGTTAGAAACTGCATGGTATTGGTACAATGATAGGTAGGGGGATCGCTGGTATAGAACTGAAGAACCAGAAATGAACCCACACAACTATGGTCACTTGATCTTCGACTTAGGAGCTAAAACCATCCAGTGGAAAAAAGAGAGCATTTTCAACAAATGGTACTGGTTCAAGTGGCAGTTAGCATGTAGAAGAATGCAAATTGATCCATTCCCATCTCCTTGAACAAAGCTCAAGTCCAAGTGGATCAAGGACCTCTACATAAAACACTGAAACTAACAAAAAAGAAAGTGGGGAAGAGCCTCAAACACATGGGCACAGGGAGAAATTTCCTGAACAGAACACCAATAGCTTTTGCTCTAAGATCAAGAATTGACAAATGGAGCCTCATAAAATTATAAGGCTTCTGTAAGGCAAAGGACACTGTCAATAGGACAAAACAGCATCCAACAGATTGGGAAAAGATCTTTACTAATTCTATATCCAATAGAGGGCTAATATCCAATATATACAAAGAACTCAAGAAGCTAGACTCCAGAGAATCAAATAACTCTATTAAAAAATGGGGTACAGAGTTAAACAAAGAATTTTCAAATATGACTGAGAAGCACCTAAAGAAATGTTCAACATCCTTAATCATCAGGGAAATGCAAATCAAAAAAACCCTGAGATTACACCTCATACCAGTCAGAATGGCTAAGATCAAAAACTCAGGTGACAGCAGATGCTGGTAAGGCTGTGGAGAAAGAGGAACATTCCTTCATTGCTGGTGGCAATCCAAGCTGATACAACCACTCTGGAAATCAGTTGGTGTTTCCTACAGAAATTGGACATAGTGCTGCCAGAGGACCCAGCTATACCACTCCTGGGCATATACCCAAAACATGCTCCAACATGTAATAACAACACATGCTGCACTACGTTCTTAGCAGCCTTATTTATAATAGCCAGAAACTGGAAACAACCCAGATGCCACTCTACAGAGGAATGGATACAGAAAATGTGGTACACTTACACAATGGAGTACTACTCAGCTATTAAAAACAATGAATTTATGAAATTCTTGGGGAAATGGATGGATCTGGAAAATATCATCCTGAGTGAGGTAATGCAATCACAAAAGAACACACATGGTATGCACTCTCTGATAAGTGAATATTAGCCCAGAAGATTGGAATACACCAAATACAATCCACAAACCACAAGAAACTCAAGAAGGAAGACCAAAGTGTGTATGCTTTGATCCTTCTTAGAAGGTGGAACAAAATAACCATGGAAGGAGCCTGATATAGCTTTGTCCTGAGAGGTTCTGCCAGTGCCCAACTAATAGAGAAGTAGAGGCTTACAACCATCTATTGGACTGAGAACAGGGTCCCCAATGAAGGAACCAGAGAAAAGATCCAAGGAGCTGAAGGGTTTGCAGCTCCTTAGGACTAACAACAATATGAACTAACTAATACCCTCAGAGCTCCCAGAGACTAAACCACCAACCAAAGAGTACACATGGGGAGACTCATGGCTTCAGCAGCATAGGTATAGTCGGTCATCAATGGGAGGAGAGGCCCTCGACCTGTAAAGGTTCTAGGCCCCAGTGTAGGGGAATGCCAGGCCAGAAAGTGTGGATTAGTGATGGGGGGGGGGGACAGGGTTTTTTTTGTTTGTTTGTTTGTTTGATTTTTGTTTTTTGTTTTTTTGTTTTTTCTAGGAGGAGAACCTGGGAAAGGAGATATCATTTGAAATGTAAATAAAGAAAATATCTAATTAAAAATACCCTGTTTACTATAAAAATAAGATCCTTAGCTTTGACTTGTGCCCATAGATAATCACTTCCTACAAGATTGTGCCTGCATTTGTACCTTAGGGCTCGAGGGTCACAGCTCTTTTATGTTAATATATCAGAAGTAGTACACCATAGACACCTTTAAACTCATATTCCATGAGCTATATTTTAGTCATCTGGATTCCTGGTATTTTCCTTTCTTCCTCACATTACGTCTTCCTTTGCTCCTAGGTTATCTCCAACTGTGCTCTACAGCTGTTGACTCAATTCATGATAAACAATTGATTATACAGATCATAGAACAAGCTAATCAGTCTGGGACATTGGTAATGAAAACTAAAGGTTCAGCAAGCTAATACATCAGTGTTTAAGCAGAGAAAGTATCTCACACTAATTAAATCCTGGTCCCAGTGTAAATGATTTAGGCTGGTTTCCTGCAGCCTTTCCAGTTTTATTAATGAGAGCTACAAATTGTAATCTCATATTCTGAATCAGAATTGAGCACTACCATGTGACCTTTAAACCAAAGTTTTTCGAGAATTGCAAAAGATAATATACATGTCTTTGTGGGATGTTAGAGCATCTTTTGGGTTTATGCCCAGGATCATATAGCTGGGTCTTGGGATAGAACTATTCCCAGTTTTTAATGCCAAATTGACTTCCAAGTTTGCACTCCCACCAGCAATAAAAAAATGGTCCTCTTACACCACATCCTTGCCAGTATATGCTTTCTATTAAGTTTTTGATCTTAGTCATTCTGGCTCATGTAAACATAGTTGTTTTAATTTGCATTTCCCTGATGACTAAGGACCTTGAATATTTTCTTAAGTGCTTCTCAGCCATTTGAGATTCCTCTGTTGAGAATTCTGTTTAGTTCTGAATCCCACTTTTAAATTGGGTTGTTTGGGTTGATGGTTATCTATTTTGAGTTCTTTGCAAATTTTGGATATTAGCCCTCTGTCAAATGTAGCATTCGTAAGATCTTTTCTCAATCTGTAGGCTGCCAATGTGTCTTATTGCCTGTGTCCTTTGCCTTACAGAAACTTTATGATGTCCCATTTATCTATTGCTGATCTTAGAGCCTGAGCCATTGATGTTCTATTCAGGAGCTTGTTTCCTGTACCAATATATTCAAGGGTATTTCCTACTTTCTCTTCTATGATGTTTATTGTATCCTGTTTTATACTGAAGTCTTTAATCCACTTGGACTTGAGTTTTGTGCAGAGAGATAAGTATGGATCAATTTCACTGTTCTACATGAAGACATTCAGTTTAGTCCAGCACCATTTGTTAAAGACGTTTTCACTTTTCCATTGCATGGTTTTGGCTCCTTTATCAAAAGTCAAGTATGATTCCATTCAAAGACATTCAATTTGATTCCATTGGTCAAAATGTCTGTTGCTGCACCAATACCATATAGCTTTGTTTGTTTGTTTGTTTGTTTTTTTATCATTATCATACTGTAGTACAGCTTGAGATCAAGGATAGTGATTCCTCCTGAAGATCTTCTGTTGCTCAGGCTTGCTTTGGCTATCCTGCGCTTTTTGTTTTTCCAGATGAAGTTGATAATTATTCTTTAAATGTCTATAAAAATGTTGTTGGAATTTTGATAGGGATTGCATTGAATCTGTAGATTGCTTTCACTAAGATGGCCATTTTCTTTATGCTGATCCTACCTATCCACAAGCATGGGAGATCATTTCATCTTCTGATATATTCTTCAATTTCTTTCTTCAGAGACATGAAGTTCTTGTCATACAGATCATTCATTTGGCTCAGTTAGATTTACACTAAGATATCTTACAGTGTATGATATAAACCTCAATTTCTAGGAGTAGTGATTAACAAATAGCTTTGATAAATTCTGAGGAATGCTTAAGCTTGTCATAGAACGAGAAGTTTTGTTCTTAAATTTTTATTTTATGTGTATGGGGTATTTTGCCTACCTGTACCTCTGTGTCCATGTATGTGCCTGGTTCTCATAGAGGCTAGAAGAAGGCATCAGGTCTCCTGGAACTGGTGTTATAGCTGTTTGTGAGTTGCCATGTTGGTGTTAGAAATCAAAGTTCCTGCAGAACTGTAACCCATGATTCTGATCTGCAAATCTTTCTCTCCACTCCTATGGAAATTTTCTTTATGTACTAGTATTTTAAAAAAATATTTGTTGAGTGGAGATTTTGTAAACATATTGTGGGAGTGACCAATATTAAACTCTTAGTTTTCATTAGGTATTCAAATGAGTCATCTGATTAGGAATCCTTTTATAATACAATGATATTACCATGATACCTAAAAAATGTCTTGTATAAATATTTACCTTTGAGAGGCACTTTTAGCTCTTGCCTTTAATCCTAGCACTTGGGGGAGAGAGAGGCAGGCTAGACTCTGTGCAGTCTGTACTACTCAACTAGTTCCATAATAGCCAATGCTACAAATGAAGACACTGTCTCAAAAAAACAACACAACAGACAAATGAATAAAATACCTTTCTTTTTAATTTTTTAAATTTTTTCTAGATATTTTATTTACATTTCAAATGTTATCCCCTTCCCCAGTTTCCCTTCCAAAAACCCCCTATCCCATCTTCCCTCCACCTGATTCTATGAGGGTACTCACTCACCTGCCCACCTATTCCATCCTCCCTGCCCTGGCATTCACCTACATTGGGGCTTGGAGCTTTCCCAGGAGTAAGGGCCTCTCCTTCCATTGATGTTCAAAAAGGAGATCCTCTGCTACATATGCAGCTGGAGCTATGGGATCCTCCATGTGTACTCTGGTTGATGGTTTAGTTCCTGGGAGCTCTGGGGGGTGAGTCTGATTGGTTGATATTGTTGTACTTCCTATGGGTTGGAAACTCCTTCATGTCCTTCCATCCACTCTCTAACTCCTCCATCAGGGACTTCATACTCAGTCCAATGGTTAGCTGTAAACATCTGCCTCTGTATCTGTCAGGCTCTGAAAGAGCCTCTCAGGATACAACTATATCAGGCTCCTGTTAGTAAGCACTTTTTGGCATCTACAATAGTTCTTGACTTTGGTGTCTGTATATGGGATGGATTTCTAGGTGGGGCAGCCTCTGGATGGTCTTTACTTCAGTCTCTGCTCCACACTTTGTCTCTGTATTTCCTCCCTTGAGTATCCTGTTCCCCCCTCTGAGAAGGACTGAGACATCCACACTTTGGTCTTCCTTTTTCTTGTGCTTCATGGGATCTGTGAATTGTATCTTAGATATTCTGAACTTTTAGACTAATATCCACTTATCAATGAATGCATACCATGGGTATTCTTTTGTGACTGGGTTATCTCATGAAGGATGATATTTTCTAGTACCATCCATTTGCCTAGTAATTTCACGAACTCAATGTTTTTAATAGCTGAGTAGTGCTCCATTATGTAAATGTACTATATTTTCTGAATCCATTCCTCTGGTGAAGGACATCATGGTTCATTTCAGCTTCTGACTATTATAAATAAGGCAGCTATGAGCATAGTGGAGCATGTGTCCTTACTACATGTTGGAACATCTTTTGGGTATATGCCTAGGAAGAGTATAGCTCAGTCCTCAGATAGTACTCTTTCAGATTTTCTGAGGAACCACCAGATTGCTTTCCAGAGTGGTTGTAGCATCTTGCAATCCCACCAACAATGAAGGAGTGTTCTTCTTTCTCCACATCCTCAACAGCATCTGCTGTCACCTGAGATTTTGATCTTAGCCATTCTAATTGGTATGAGGTGCAATCTCAGGATTTTTTTTTAGTTCCTTATCCTTGATGACATTAGGTGCTCCTGGGTCATTCAAGATCCCTCAGTTGAGAATTCTTTTAGTTCTATACCCCATTTTTAATAGATTTATTTGGTTCTCTGTAGTCAAACTTCTTGAGTTCTTTGTATATAATGGATGTTCGCCTTCTATTGGATGTAGGATTGGTGAAGATCTTTTCCAACTTGTTGATTGCTGTTTTGTCCTATTTATAGTGTCCTTTGTCTTATGGAAGCTTTGCAATTTTATGAGGTTCCATTTGTTGATTCTTGATCTTAGGACATAAGCCATTGGTGTACTCTTCAGGAAAATTGCCCCTGTGCCATGTGTTCAAAGATCTTCCCCACTTTCTCTCCTATTAGTTTCAGTTTATCTGGTTTTATGTGGAGGCCCTTGATCCACTTGGACTTTAGCTTTATACAAAAAGATAAGAATGGATCGATTTGGGTTGTGTGTTTGAGGCCAGCTTGATTTATACAGTGAATTCAAGAAAAGCCAGAGTTATGTAGTTGAAGCAAGTCTCAAAATTAAAAATGGAAAAAGGAAGTAAAAAAAGGAAGGAACTACTCTGTAAATAAACTTTGTCTGGGTCTTAAAGTCCTGGCATACAGTCTTAAGATATATTTGGGCATATATGAATATTATTATTTTTACTTTAACATAATTGCATGAAATGATATTTAGGCTTGTAATTTTTTATCTTTACTTTATGTTTATGTGAGTTTTGCCTGTTGGAGGTCCGTGTGTTAAGTACAGACAATTTCCTCAGACACTAGGAGAGAGCTACAGATGCTCTAGTACTCGAGTTTCGACAGACTGTTGTCAGCTAATGAGCTTTCTCTAGGAATGGAAACCAAAGTGCAATACTCTCAATCACTTCTGGACCATCTTTCCAACCACAAGGTGTGCAACCAACTGTGAGACTCTTACCGTAAAAAGACGAATTCTCCAGGTCTCAATTTCATTTGCAACACAACTACTGCATCCATGTCTCAGGGAACATTCAGGAGACAAGATGGAAAGACTGCAATCATGTCTAGGAGGATGTCTTTAGACCACTAAGGGAACTACCTATAAAACAGATTAATGGATTTATTCTGATTACCTTTCAAAAACTTGTCATGAAAGCCTGAACCTTGTTCTGCCCGATCTCATAAGCTTCTTTTACTTCATGTAACTTATTGCTCTCCTGAGATGGGTCTAACATTCATGAAATGATGCAGAATGAAGGGACAACTGCAGGAACCAGAATCCTGCTCTTGTTCTTCCAGACTTTAACCTGACTTATCAAACTTCTCTCTTCTGCAAATTCAGTCTCTTTAAGTATTTCAACCTGGAAACAAATG
The DNA here is from genome assembly GCA_019843815.1 of Montemys delectorum. NCBI lineage: Eukaryota > Metazoa > Chordata > Mammalia > Rodentia > Muridae > Montemys > Montemys delectorum. The sequence goes on along the minus strand of JADRCD010155076.1, from coordinate 9,200 downwards.
TGTATAAATACAGAAGATTAATGAAATGGCATGAGTCTTCTTCCAGTTAACTATTTAGTCTAGCTAAAGTAAGATTTTTCAGGATTTTACTTGCCAAAGTTACAAAGTATACATCTAATGTATACCATCAACATTTGTTCATACTGGGAAGGCTTCTAAGGTAACACACTCACTCGGAAACACTAAATAAATCTAAAGTACTGCACCAGTACTATGACAATCATCATTACTGTTAACAATAATTCCAACTGAAAAATCTTATTTCATTTGTTAGATTTGAACACAGGATATTGTATACATTCCACATGCTCCACATATATTTTGCCATAGAGCAAAATCCTTAGCAACTCCCATAAACATGAGTTAAACATGATAAAATTCCAATGTTCTTGAAAGGTGTGTGTGTGTGTGTGTGTGTGTGTGTGTGTGTGTGTGTGTGTGTTCACGTGCGCACACATGCATGTGTATGCTACAACATTTTCTGGATGTCAGAAGACAACTAGCAGAAGTTAGTTCCCTCCTTTTACCATGTGGCTCCCAGGATTCTAACTTGGGTCTTGCTGTTTGGTGGCAACTGTGTCTTACCATACTGAGCCATATGCCAGGAATAAAAGAATTTCAAAAATGAATACAATCTCTATTAAACTTGACAATTGAAACATAACTTTCTGGTTCTCTTTCAAAATTAATTAGAGACTGTCTTCAAAATAATGTTCCATAATATTAATAAAATTTAACTTGTTTATTTCCTGGGGAGTTTTTCAGATAATTAGATTTCATTTTATTTCAAGGCTTTTGTTTGTTCATTTCTGGAAAATTATAGATAGAATAATAACATAAGACATATAAGGAAACCTGAAATTTGTGTCAGTGGAGATGATTTACAAATAGGAAAAAGTGGGGAAAAATTTTCTTTGAGATCTCTTGGACCTAAGTGAATAATTATTAGGCCAGAGACTTTAATCAGTCTTGTTATTTCCATATAGCAACTGTCAATCTCTCTTAAGACTGCTGTTAATATACTTTGTTATCTTAACTATCCACTCAGCCTTTGTATAGAATCCTGACCCCAGGTCAGTTCTGTTACGACAGAATTGATTTTGGATTTGCCTTCATATAAAAGAAACACAAGATTAGTTTTAGTGAGTAATCTTGTATTTTACAATAGTCTTAGTTAAAGACAGGTATCCTTTCAAAAACTATAGCAGTTTAAGAAATGGGGCTTTTGTTTTGTTTTTTTTTTTTTTTTTTTTTTTTTTTTTTTTTTGTATGCTTTAGGCTTTACTGTAACTATAGCTAGATGTGAGTTCTACCCCCAAATTCGATTGTTTTATCAACTGCTTATTACCAAAGAAGCAACATAGAGTAAGCTCTATCTTTTCCAGCAAAGGGTTGCTTCTGATTTTACATTTTATTAGTACTTTGTGAATTTCACATCATATACCCCAATCCCACTCATCACCACCTCCCTTCACACCTGCTCCCACCCTGTAACCCTCCAACAAAGAAAATAAGTCTTATTTTGAAATCTGTATTGTGTCACATTGTGTTTCACAGTATACCCCTTTTCACACTTCTTTACTTGCAAATGTTCATTGTAATGACTCCTTGGTTTGGAATGAGGCCTCTGGTTTCTACTACTCTCTCAATTAGATATCCTGTTGTTGCTTTGTGTCATGGACATCCTGTTGTTTTGTATCTACAGGACCTGTCCCTTAATGCACTCCACCAGTTCATCAATTGGATAGGCCAATCCAAAAGTCTGGAGCTGGGTATGAGAGGTATTTGAGCTGGTCAGCCCTCCAGCTCTCTAGCTCTCCCTCTCTCAGGGTTAACTCAGTGGCACCACCCCCAACCAAGGCCAGCTCTACCCTGCTGCCCAGGCAAGGTGAAGGGAGCTCTCCCAAGTATTGCCTCCCCTTGCCTGCCTGAGTGACCCCTTGCCAGGGTCTTGCTCTCTCCCACCCAGGGCCCATGTTGGGGTCCTTCTAGTCTCCATCTTGCTCCCCATTCTGAGAGTCCATCCAGGCCTGCCTGGTACCAACTAGTGGTCATCTCAAGCTAGCTCCTTGTCTAGGCCTCATGGTGCCACACTGATGGTTGTCTTAGGCTTACTTTGTTCAGGGAATATTAGGCTACTAATCATTCAGATGTTGGTAGGTCAGAACATTGAACATAGACAAAGCCTGTCTCCTCTATGACACCTACTGGCACACAAGCGACACAGCAGTCACACATGCAATGCCTCTGGTACTAGTTAGATTGCTTTCTTTCTTTTCTTTCTTTTTTCTCTTTTTAATTTGATATTTGATTTATTTACATTTCAGATGTTATCCTATTTCGATGTTTCCCCTCTGCAAACCCCATCCCATCCTCCTTACCCTGTGTCTATAAGGGAGCTCCCCCACCCATCTACCCACTCCTGCCTCACCTCCATAGCATTCCTCTCTACACTGGGGCATTGAGCCTTCACAGGACCAAGGGCCTCCCCTTCTATTGATGCCAGCTTCTTCAGTCCTTCCCCTAACTCCACCATTGGGGTTCCTGTGCTCAGTCCAATGGCTTGCTGCAAGCATGACATTAGCTGAAATTCTCCACAAAGGGGAGGAAGAACCTGTCAAGATCATATCCAGAGGTTAGGCATGACCCCCGGTTGAGGGATGGGGCCACCTACCCATCTCAAAAATTTTAATCCAGACTGTCTCCTATCTAAAGGAAATACAGGGACAAAGAGTGGAACAGAGACAGAAGGAGAGGCCATCCAGAGACTGCACTTGGGAGGCAGAGGCAGGCAGATTTCTGAGTTGGAGGCCAGCTTGGTCTACAGAGTGAGTTCCAAGACAGTCAGGGCTATACAGAAAAAAAACCCTGTCTCGAAAAACTAAAAAAAAAAAAAAAAAAGAAGAAGAAGAAGAAGAAGAATTATTGTTGCAGAAATGCATGATGTCTATTTGAAAAATAAAATGCAAAGTCAGTCTATCATCCCCTTAATGTTGGGTGGTTCAAATTTTGGTACTAACCATCCATCACATTTGTATCACTATAGGATTTTTCTCAATGTTTTCTAGTCACACCATTGAAAATTCTTTCTATGTATCTTCTCTTGATATCATTACTTCAAACTTCACATAGTCAACATTGAAAGCATAAAACATTGAAAACTGTATATTACAGTAACAATCATTTGCCAAAAAAATCCAATAAATGTATTTTAAACATTGAGTACGGCGTTAAAGTGAAATTTAGTTATATGAATTAATGGCAAATAATTCTCTTTAAGAAGATATTTAGATCATAATTTTAAAAGGTAAATCCTATGCATTAAACATCATGTCAAACTTCCAAATAAAAAACCTTTTCTCATAAACGAGCATATTACATGATGAAATTAGCTTATTTTTTCAAGGAGAAAGAACATTTTGTTTTCTTTGAAAATTCAAATAGAATCCACAAGTGATGACATCCACAAGTGAAAATCCAGACATTAAAATAGTTAAGTGTGTAAGAAAAAGACTCCACTTGTCTAAGCAGGGCAGTACAACTTAGAGAGGCTGAGTGAGTAACACGATATAAAATACTATTAGTAGAGTACATCCATCTTATTGAAACAGAGATTTCACAAACTAGTCAAAGGATACGTTATCTCCATGAGAAAATAAACTAGACTATTCCTCTGGATTAATAACAATTTCAGTAAGAATATTCCTCTCATTGTAGTAAAGGACTTTTGCCAATCTTGAAGACAAATTACTCTTAGTTTCTGGATAACTATGTTGACTAGCAGCTGACAACTCTTGGTGTTGTTAATATCAAAGATATTCATTATTAAAATTACAAATAGTAATCTGCATTCATTCCTCATGAGATAATTTATGTTATGAATATTTTAAAAATAACTTTTATTCATATATGTAATTGATAAAAATAATCAATTGATAAAGCCATACACATGTCATTTTGAGTTAACATTTGGTATCTTTTTTTTTGTCTTGCACAAAAACTTTCTGGAGTACAATTTAATTAAGTATGAGAATATGAGTAAGAATATTTAATACAATATTTTATTAATTTTAAGTACATTATAAAATTCATCTTGTCTATACTTAACTCTCACTCTCCAAAAATCCTCACAGATCATTTCCACTACTCTTCTCTGCTTCATGTCCCTTTTAAAATTATTTCTTGATTGCTTTGAGAATTAAACTAATTACACTATTTTTCCCTTCCCCTCTCTCTCTCAAACTCTTGCATATACTCCTTCTTGCTTTCTTTTAAATTCATGGTCTCCTCCTTAAAATAAGTATTTTTATGCATATGTAAAACTTAAACAAGCTTACATGGCTGCAAGCATGCTCATACTAGGCAATGTACTTTGATGTGCACTGTCTTTTCCTGCTTTGAATCAAGTTAATCAGGCCAATATGAAAGATATGTTTCGGAATCCTAGGAATAAGTTGTTTAAGATTGGCAAGAGACATGTTGAAATATTGCTGACCAATGTGTCTATACCCTCTTTGTGTTTACAAATATCACATGCATCTAACAGTATCCTAGTCATCAGGTTTTGTAAATTTGATAAATATAAGGTAATGCTATTTCTTAGCTACATCTACTAGGAGCATAAGATGTTGAAATCACTGCATGAGTTTTAGTAACTTTTTTAAGACATCATAATAATTATAAAATAAAAGCAACAATCTACTGAAAGAATATGAAACACTTCTAATGAGTGGAGAATCTTGGACTCGAGTAAAACGGCTGCTAATGTCTTAGTTTTTATAAAGGAGACATTAGCTATAAAGAGTTCTGTGATTCTGTCAGAAGCATGAAACAAAATAGCATTGCCCAAAGTTTCAGTGACCACTAGGAAAATGTGTTTGTTTTCACAGAAGATAGATGTATGTCTAGCCAGAAGTTGTAGCCTAATTTCCATTACTCTTTCTCTGTACGGGTCATTACTGCAGCTCTAGAAATATAAATTTCTTTCAGCCCAGTGCATTCGACAGTATTTCTTACTTGTACTGTAAAACACAATTCATTTCCCAGTAACTTTTCTATTCTATCAACTGCAAAAAGAGAGCTTTTAAACACTCTTCATTTTCCCATAGGAGTATTTCGTGACACACTGGGATAGGAGAGCAATGAGGATATCACTGATCTGAAAGGAACTAAATGCTTGATGTATTCTCTTAAATGCAAACGAGCAGGCAATTAAGATCGTTCCTAGGCATGCCCTCCTTTCTTCCCATAGTTCCTGCTCCAGAATAATAATAATTCCTCCCCAATTTTATTCTTCTAAGTTTTTAACAGCTTATGTCAGGAAGTTATTTATAATCGGAGAAATAAATGAAAGAATGTTTACTATAGTTTTCAGTTCAGACTCAAGTGTCTGAACAAACCCAATTTTCCTAAAATGCATACTTAAAAATTTACACTATATTTAGTACGGCCTCGTCACAAAGGATAACTAGACTTCTAGTCCTCTGCAGGTTGTGACACCCCAGGCTGTTTTATTAAGACCTCCGTGGTTTTGTGTATTATCTGTACAATGAATAGCCTCTGGGGGCTGTGACTTGGACTCAGGGAAGGCTGGGAGAGCAGCGCCCTGTCTTGCCAGGCAACAGATGCCTGGTGTTTGTGCAGCACAGCAACTGAGAAGCAGCAGCCACCAAAGGAGTGAAGCCCTTGCCGGTGCACCTCTGGATAATGCTTCCAAGGACTATCTCCCCAAGGTCCAGCAGCTGGTCCAACACATTGGGATGAAAAGAAAGAGTTTATGGCAGCATAATATTCTGAGATGCTATGTTGAGTTCCCTAGTGACAGAATATTCAAATTGAGAGAATGAGAGGAATAGAATCTATCTTTTAGAGTGAGTTTTTAAATTACTTACTAATTTCATATGACCCTTTCCTTAAATCACAAATCTGTTCAGTTTTCCCAGAACTGTGCCAAAACTCTTCTATAAAAATGAAACATCAAACAAGGCAAAAACAAAATAAGCATTTGAAGAAAACCAATTTCTATCTTCAATGAAAACAACAATGGAAAAAGTACATTTCTTTAATTTACTGTAGTAAGCTTCTTGTTATGACAGGCATCATATAAAATCATTCCTGTATTTTTAGCATTTTAAGAGAGATAATCTTCCCAGCCTGTAGCTCTGAGATGGTGAGATGCAGCGACTTCAGGAAAGCAATGTTTCCAAACGGGCTGACCTAGGGTAGGTTAGGATTCTAATAGTGGATTCAGACAGATGAGGACCTAAGTCAATCAGTATAGCTGTTCTGCTAGATGGTCCTGCCTGGATTTAAAGAACACAAAAACAGTTTTGGAAATTTTGCATTGGATATGTTCCCCATTCTTTTGGTGGATTATATGCTAAACATACACCAAAGTTTGCTTTTAAATTTAATTACTTCCCTTTTCCTTTTTTTTTTTTTTTTTTTTTTTGGTTTTTCTCTGTGTAGCCCTGGCTGTCCTGGAACTTTGTACACCAGGCTGGCCTCAAACTCAAAAATCTGCCTGCCTCTGCCTCCCAAGTGCTGGGACTAAAGGCATGTACCACCACTGCCCGGCTGCCTTTTCCATTTTTAATCACTTAACCTGTCTTGGTGAGAATTATTACTGTGGTATTAATTATATTTTAATTCATATGATGAATTTTTAAAATATTAAAATTTCTCAATATATTTGTAGGCTATTGTTGGTATAAACTGACACTCCGTTCACTATAAGCTTATGATATAAGCTAGCAATATCATACCTATCAATCAGCAAGTGACATATCTAAAGAATTTCAGCATATACTATGTTTATTATGAGGTATTTCTCAGAACTCTTTGGAAAGAGAACACCATTGAGAGTTTTCTTTAGGTTCATTTAACTTTTGATTTCAAGGGAAAGAAACAGAAAGGACTATTTGATACTGAGTCAGAAAATTTTCTCTGAAGTCTAAGAGAAGTGGTTCTTCTAAATATAAAATGATCTGTAAGAGAAAGTTAGAGTAACAGACAGAATATAAGGCAGATAAACACAGACAAGATGGCATGAGAGAGTGATAGACGAATTGTTAGAACAGTGTGTGGATGTCAGAGAAAAGCTGATGCCAACATCCAAGAAGAGCCTTGGATATTTGGGACACCAACCATTCCCAAATAAGATTGGGAAGAGTTTTCAAGTGCTTATACTGATATCAGATTCATACAATTATTCCAAAGAGAAATACACATGAAAAACTATATTATCCACATCATCGAGGAGTGACTTTATTTATATATTTTAGAAACATAATTAAGGAATAATAAATAAATAAATAAATAAATAAATAAAGGAATAAATAAATATAGGAATAAATAAATAAATTAAGGAATAAGAATAAGTAAATAAGAAGACATTTTGTTACTGCTGCCCATATGGGAGAAAACTGTCCAATGTCCAAAAAAGCTATTTTTATCTAAATGCATAGCTGTAGTTTTGTGTATCTACACCTTCCTACCCTGGCACCTAAGTGATGGAATGTCTAAGTCTATCTTATGAATCTTTGGAAGATGAAGAAAAGGACTCAAGTGGTATACAGCAAGGGAGTGAGTGAAGGGAGAAGAAAGAAGAAAGAAAAAGAAGAATTCAGAATATTTGCAAGCAAGTAAAGTGAGAATGATTGTACTCCACTGATTTTAAGGACATTACTAATGGCTATTAAACATAAATCAATACCTGCTACTCTGTGATAACTCAGTAATGCCTAGGATACACATAATCATAAAGTTTTCCCTTAATAATATTTAAAATATTAGTTCTAAGATAGAATGTAGAACTACATTCGTATAAAGCAAGTGTTGGATTCCATTATAATTGATAATTGATTTTTAAAAATCTTATATTTCTTTCTTTTGAAACATATACTTAAGCAGGAAAGCCCAGAAATTTTAAATAAAACTCAGATCACTATCAACATGGCAGTCTTGTAACTGAAATTTCTTTCAAACCTTATTTTTTTTTAACTTTTATTGCATTATGATGAGAAAAGTTACATGATTTCAATTTATCAGAATTTGTTAACATTTAAAAACATATTTTAAGTAAATAGAATAAAATCACATTCTTGTTTCCCTTTTGTACCCCAACTCCTCCCAGAGACCCCCCTTCAATACCTACGATATCTTTTTTATGATATTCCTTAAAATTTATAAAATATTATAACAATAAAAATAAGTATTATAAAAGGTGTTTATTATAAAACAATCAATTTAACAGTTTTATGTAGATGCCCGTCTACAGCAATACTGAAAATACATTTTTCTCAATATAAATTTTAAATAACTCCAAGCATATTAACTGTATATTTCAAAATAATACATCACTACTAGTATTTTCTTAAATGAACATAAATATATAAAGTCTTTTTGTTTATTTGTTTTGTATTTAGTAGAGTATAAAATCTTGGCTCTTACTGTGGTACAAGCTCAAAATAAGAACACTTTTTAGACATTGGATTTCGTTGTAATAAGGCTGTACTTCAATAACCCTCACATCACCAAAGGATTTTAACTCCATCGTAGCTAAGCTGAGAGTTTATTGTTCTGCTGCACCAAGAAATGAATTGTAGGGACGATTTTTGGATACAGACTTCCTGCTATGGTCAAAACTATTTGACTTGAGTGAGTGACTTTATTCTTAGCCCACAGAGAACAGGTTACATTCATTTAAGAAATGGTGTGTGTATTAAGATGGTCTATCTATAAAGTCATTTCACCAACTGTTTCAAAGAACAATGGTTCTGCTTGGAGGGTGGCACAGACATTAGGTTAGGGTAAGAATTTGGTTCATTAGCTGTGATAATTTGGAAAAGCATTCATCTCAGAGAAAGAGTAACTTATAAAGTCCTCTTCTTCAAACTTGATACCAGAGTTACAAATGTCAAGCAAAGCATTCAGTTTGATTCTTTGTTGTTCTCTTACAAGCAACCTTTCTAGTTAATCGTCTGTTTCTTTTGGGTATATAAATAGTTTTGAAATAAGCTGTTCTGAAAACCACAGTATAGTGTAAAAACATGAAATAAACAATACTACTAATAGAGAGGCTGAGATAGGAGAAGCAAGATTTCAATACTCTTATGTTGTTCAAAGCAAGACACTGTCACAAACAAACAAGTTGAAAGTGTATATAGATTGTACAATATTGGACCTATTTCTCCAATTAC
>JADRCD010155075.1:0-13502 GCA_019843815.1 Montemys delectorum | reverse complement strand
AATTTATTTTATGTTAGGTGTGACATGGTTGTCAACATGGCTGCATGACACAGTTTCAACTGCAGGAGCACCGTCAACCTGAATAATGAGCTTTCTGGTGTACAGCTGGCACTGCTCTTTCCTGTACACTTGTCTGTTTTACCATTTTCTATAACATATTTGTCCTCAAATATAACTCTGGTTAATAAATGGGGAAAGGAACTGAGGGCATTATTAGAGAAATAAATAACTCTGATTTCTATTAGGAATAAACTGCTCTGTCCCTGGCCATTCAAGCAGCAAACCCAGGCATATCGAGGAAAATGGGTTTTGGATGTGGAGACTGACTGCTTTCATTGCGAAATTTTACCAGAAAATATCGGGAAGCAGAAAATGTTTTCTTTTGAGAAACCTAAAGCTGTCTTAGATAAGAGAATTGAAGACCACAAGGAAAAGGGAATAATGAGCCTGGGTCCCTTAAGGACAAGAATGTTCATAGAAAATAGAAGGGGCAAGATCAGGGGGAAATAGTTGTGTCTGCTGGATTAGTGAGCAATGGTGAGAGCCCTCACGAGAGGAGATCTCTAAGAATAGAAAGTTTAATCCAGAAATATTACTGAGGAAAACTGGAAGGTATATGTAAATAATAAAAAAAATTAAAGGATGAGAGAAGAGTTTGAAACCCATGAAAAATTCATTGGATTAAGTAAACTGACTTTACTGGAAAGATTAGAACATACAGATTTGACCCCCTGGTATCGCCTGCCTAAGGAAATTATGGTACAAATGTTAAGAGATAGAATTTGACACAGGATAGGGGAACGCTAGGCTGCTGAGGCAAGGGTGAGTGGGCAGGTAGGGGTAAATCCTCATAGAGATAGGGGAGGGAGGAGGGGAGCTTGTGGAGGGGAAACTGGGAAGGGGGATAACATTTGAAATGTAAATAAATAATAACCAATAAAAAAAAGGATTGAGCTTGTGAGTGCATCCTGGGGGGAAGCTACAAGAATTAACATTGCATATGGAAAAGAGTTTGAAAAGCATTGGTCCAAATAGATATTTGGATGAGCTTAATAAAGAGATTTCACAAAATTAAAACAAGTTAATAATGTTGATGTTACCCTGACCTGTTGAACACCTTTCTCCTCTCACACCAATGCTGTAACTGTCAATTTGTGCCCAGATGACTTGTGATTTGGAGGCTTCTCTGAGAGTTATAAGTTGTGTAACTGGCTTTAGCAGACACTGAACTGTGACTTTGTGTGTGCCTTGTATTATCTTGTGGTAGTGTTACATGGGGTTTTTCAAGAAAAATGACTTTGAGGAAAATAATGTATAACATTACAAATCAGGGCAGTTATTTCTCAGACTTGAATAGATAATGCCTTGCTATATATTGATTTGTCTCTAGCCAGATATTTTGTGCAATAAATCTGATTCCTGGAAACTATTTTAAGTCTCAAAATAGCCAAAATGTTAAAACTGAAAAATAACATATCCAAATGCTTCATGAGTCTCTGAAAGAGCAGCTTTTCATATGCTGGGGGATTTAGATTTATGTCAGTCCTCAAAGTGAGAAATGCATCATCTGTCGCAAACAAATCTGTTCTAACTTTATGCCAATGACCTGAACATGCCCACTTGGATCAGAGGGATTCCAAAGAAGCCAGGGTTCACTTAAATATAGTATTCGAGAACAGAGAGGTAATTGTCTTCAGAAAATAAACTAAGACTTTAATGCATAAAGACCAATGTGTGTGCATATACATATGCTTAGTGAATAATTCAAAATGATGATACTAATTATCTACAAGGTTAAAGAACTGAGTCTAGCATGCCACTATGTATTGCATGACTGAATAATTCACTTTCATGGTTGGACTTTTCTCTAAAACTGGTTCTTAATAGTTACAGTGTCTGTAACTTCATCTTAGAACTTGTGTGTGAGAGTTGGATATGGTGTGTACCTGTCATCTCACCACTCCAAAAAATGTATTCAGATGGATCAAACATTCAAAGCTAGGCTCAGATACATAGAACGTTCAAGTCCAGCCTGTGCTATATGAAACTTTTGAAAATATAAATATTGAATGGACAATTGATAAATTATTAATCATATTCTAATCTTGATTTATCAGTATAAGATATTTGAAGTCCATACAATTTTATTAATATATTATATGTGTACATAATCTAAAAATATGCTAAAAAGTTAAGGATTGCAATTGAAAGTTCCATTATTAAAATTCTCTGATTGTAAATCCTACCATTTAGGAGGTAGATGTCGAGGAAGGCTCCGTGATTTTAGGCTAGCCTCATATATATAGTGAGTTCTAGGTCATCTCGGACTACATGGTATTGCCCTGTCTCAAAATCCAAAACCAAACCAAACCAAACTAAACAAACAAAACAACCAATCAACCAAAAACAAACAAACAAACAAACAAGACAAACAATATTTATTAGCTTTGAAATCATGTTCTTCACTTTAGAGATATTAAATTGGTTAGGCATCATAACATCTAGAATCTAATGCCATGAATTAGAGTTAAGCCCTCATGAACCAATAAATTAGCGATAGTCTCATTTTTAATAATTTCTTCACGGTTCACACATAAGCATTTAAAAGAGATACATTCAAAACCTAGTGTATATTACTATGAATTTTTTTAACTATCCATATGTTTGAGAGAGAATATATTGATTTTAAGTTTCCACAGCTTTAAAAAATAAAATAATAAATATAAAGTCTGGCAATTGAAATAAACTTCAGCTAAAATTGCTATGGGATTACAGGGTAATATGTAGATCATGACTTTTATGAGACACTCCATCATGTTAGTAATTCATCTTATTCACAAAGCTTAGTGATAGCAAAACATAGTGTACCATTTGGTCTGAAAAAATGCTTTTCAATTTTCAGCAAAATATAACCTCAAAGAAAACTTAATATTAACTCAAAAGAAAGGAATTCTATACAAATAATAAGAGTCAAATATACTAAACTGTGTCTCAAAATAAAGGAAGAAAGCCAGGCGGTGGTGGCACACGCCTTTAATCCCAGCACTTGGGAGGCAGAGGCAGGTGGATTTCTGAGTTTGAGGCCAGCCTGGTCTACACAGTCAGTTCTAGGATAGCCAGGGCTATGCAGAGAAACCCTGTCTCAGAAAAAAATAATAATAAAGGAAGAAAAGACAATTATGTAAGTTAAAGTTATCTTGGCCTAGATAGTACCTCTAATAAAAATAATATTCTATTAAAGTTACCATACATCCTTTTTGAAATCGGGTTTTGAACAGCCTGGACACAGTCTTATAAATTGAAACTCACAGCCAGTCCAATCCATCAAGTCCAAAAATGATGAAGAGGAAAGAACTAATATTGAAAGAGTTCAGAGGCTGTTCACGTCTATTAAAACATTTTCTATCAGATTCTCCATGTAAGGCTTTAATGAGTTTTATTTTATAAAAAGGAAATAGTGATGCTGGTATACTTTATGTCCTTAAATATATGCCTAATTTATATAAAAGTTAAACAAAAATACTTGTCATACCTTAGCTCTCTTCTTGTAGTCTACTGTCTGTGCTTTCCAATAAACTAGCTACATAGTCCTGTCCACACACATTGTTCCTCACAGTGCAACACCTGCCCTTTTATGACTTAGATTTTTTTCACAATAAGGAATCATTACTGATTATTACTGATGGTCAGATAGTACTTAGGTTGTAATACATTCAAGACAAATAGCTCTAATGAACATTCTGAGCAAAAGTTTCCATTTGACTCCGAGGGATAAAAAGGAGAGAAGAGTGGAGAAGAAAGGGAGGGAGGGAGGGGAGAAGGGAAGCTCTACAGAAGGAGAATAAGCATTGTCAAAGAAAAACAATACTTCTCTAGGAAAAGAAACTGTAGATATACATGAAAGGTACAGCCAACTATTTTGGTAATGTTTATGCAGTCCTGAGTCTTCATGCTAATAAAAGTTAGACACCACATATCTTTTAGTAAACTCTAGCCACCTTCTGAAGAAAAAGGCCATGTAGAATGAAAACAGAAAGAGGAATCCTGTTATCCTAGAAAGGAGTACATATGCCAAAGTGGTTTCGATGTCTTCCATCCCTAAAAATCATTCTGATTATCAATGTATTATAGTTAGTTTAGAAGTTAAAAAAAAAAACAAGAAAACAAAAAGAAATGTTTTAATATTGTAAACAACATTCTTTATAAATTACCCTCCTTTAACATGCTAGTGTTTTATGCCTCAGAGACTTTCTCATTTTTTGAATTTTATTTATTTAATTTAATCTAATTCTAACCTTTGAGAACACATGTCTCTGAGTTCATATTTTTTTCTTTAGTCTGTTAACAATCTCCAATGAGATTTTAGTTTCATACATAGAGTTGTTCAGATTTTTTTCCTTCCTCTTGATTCAGTTTTTCCATAATATTCTTTAATTGAATTTTTATTCAATCTCCAGCTCTAAGTCTTGCATCTGACTTCTTCATTGATGTCTAGTTTGTATGTTGGCTCAGTAATTTGGTTGAGCTACTGAGTGTGTGTTTGTATGTGTGTGTGAGAGGGAGGGGAGAGAGAGAGAGAGAGAGAGAGAGAGAGAGAGAGAGAGAGAGAGAGAGAGAGAGAGAGGTTTGTGTGAATGTATTTGAGATTTGAGACTGGGTCTAACAACATAAATGATGTGCTCTTGCCTTACATCAATTCCTATTACATAAAATAAACAAGGGTAAGGGTGCTAAGAGCACATACTTCACTTGCCGAGGACTCAGTTTAAAGTCCCATCATCCACCTTGTATGAACTCACAAATCCTTCCTAACCCAGATCCAGGGATCTGAGGCCACTTATGAAGACACCTGCACTCAGACATATAACTAACATAAAATAAGCCTTTAAAATATGTAAAAATCCAAGTGCCAATGCTAACTCAGCATTCACCACTTGGCGGGAGATCTTGAGATTGTTGTTTATTGAGTTTCAGGGTGATCCAAGGTCCTGGTTGTAATTATCTCAATTTTGCTGTTCAAATCTCACTCATTCCTGGTAGTGGTCATGTTCCAAGCTATCTCATAATACATTCATCGGTTATCTCAACATTCACATTTTTTCAGCTTGATGAGGGGAATTTGGAGCTGGAGAGCTAGTTTTGTTAACTACTCTGTTTTCTTAAGTCATTAATTTTAGTTAGCATTCTCAACTGCCACTCTTTGATTCTTGTCTATAAATATATGTGCAGAAATATTGTTTCTTATTACCACTAGACTTGCCTCTAAGAAAAACAGCTAATACTTACATAAAGGTCACTCTCCGCCAAGCATTACTCCAGCATTTTCAATAATTCAAATGTGACAAATGTCCTATGAAGTGGGGCTACTATTTCCCCATTTAAGACCTGAGCAATTGTATCTACTTTCTTTATCAGTCAGACTCTACTGTTCCATCCAACTTTTATGTTCATTAAATAAGAATGTACTAGCTTCAGTCCCTACAGAAGCAAAATACTGAACATGAAGGACATATCAATACACATGCACTCTCTTCCTCGTACAGAATAGGGAATTGGAAAGCAAAGCAACAGGCACAGAACAAATCACAATAATGTATACAAAGAATGCATTTGGGTAACAGAGGAGTTCTGACATAGACTTTGAAGTCTAGAAGACCTTGGGCTCAGGAAACATGCAATCTGAATCTGGAAAGACCATGGAGGAATTTATTTTTTAAATGATTATGTGGGTATGTGTGAGGAAGCATATACAAACAGCAGCAGATGGCGCTGAAGCCAGTGGAGGTCAAAATGTGCAGCAATGATTTTTCTTATTTGTAAGTAAATGTTAGACATGTAACAAAGTGTGCAACAAAGTAGATCTGTTACTCAAAAAGCTAGTGGGGTGGGGTGGAAAGTTAAGTAGTAAGAAAGCCTAACTTAATGTTTAGGTGACATGGATCAAAGAAGTGATTTCATCCAGGATTGTCTATTTATCATCAATCTTCTTGTGAGATTAAAAAGTATTTTATAAGCCTATGAAAACAATAATAAAAGCCAACATTTTGCCCAAGGGCATTGACTGAGTAAGTCATATTTTGGAAACAACGAGAAAGAGGTAGAGGAATAGGGAAGCCAAGGGAAAGATAAAGATGCTAGAAGGAGAATCTGTAGAAATCAAGATTTGATTTGCAATTACTTGAGAGTTGAGGGACACATATATGTTGATTATCACTGAACTCGTCTTGATAAGTGTACCGTCTTTTATCATTTGCCAGAGTTTTTGGATATTATTGGATCTCACTGATATATTCCCCGCTTGCTCCTGGTTAGCAACAGCTGACAGAGAGGTTTCTGTTCCTGAGTAGGTGCGTTATGTTTTCTCACACAGAGTCTTCATTCCAGGATCCCAGCACTATATTCAAAACAGAATGTCTCAGCCTGCAAACCTCCTAGCAACACAGCCATCTTCCTCACCAGGAGCCTCCTGCGGATTCTTCTTTGCTTCTTTCCTTTCCTAGGACTAGAATTGGACCAGATTGACTTTATCTAGACTGACTTATCTATCTGTGCAGGAATTGTGCTGATGAAGTAGTTGAAAGCTGCATCCTAATTCACAGACTGAGGAACAGGGTGAGGAGACACTGGCATAAACTTTTGAAACATGAAAACTCACCCACAGTGACATACTTTCTCCAACAAGGCCACACCTCCTAATCCTTCTGATCTTCTCAAAACCAAAGAATCCTAGTCCCTGGTGACTAAGCATTTGGATATGGGAGCCTAGGGGCCATCTTATTAAAATGACCATGGCTTCCCATGTCCAGCCAATTAGAAGAACACATGTCTAAGACCACAGAGCAAAAGCAGAAGCCCATGCCCAAAATATGCACTGATCTTATGACTTTGATGGGACAATGGCAATAAACTCTTAGATACACTGGTTTCTCTTTCTTGTGCTCATGAGATTTCTTTCTGTAAGTCAATGTGTGACTTCTCAGGGAAATAAAAATGTATGCTTCATTTTAATAAGACTTTGAACATTAATGAAGCCCAAGCTTATCAAAGCATTTAATTCCTTGTAATAAGTGTCACAAAATAGGATTATGTGTTTGAGTTTTCTTTAATAATGATAAGCCTCAACAGAATCATATATAAAATAGCTAAATAATAAGAAAATATAAAAATTTCACCAAATATAATGAAAATCAAAAGAAGAAATGAATGACATTATTAATCATTTTATATTGCATTTCAATATTATTTTTCAATGTAACTTTTTATTAGGGAATTAAATTTGTATTAAACTTGAAAGTTAAAATTATTTTAAATCTTATATAAAGCTGGTTATCTGAGTCCATGAATCATATCTGAATTAAAAACTGAATAAATGAAGCTTGATCAGAGAATGCTCTGTCAGTTTCAGTCAATATCTACTTGTAAGCTAGCTTCCCTCTCAGTGTCAACAGTCACAGAATGATTAATTGATGCTAACTGGTTTATTAAATTTAGATACATCAAGAAAGTAAAGTAATAAGCTACATCAAAACATCTGCTGTAGAAAACCAAGAGAAGCAGATCAACTTGAATACAATGACTGACATCTGTCCTCTGTAATCAGAGAATAGAGGGGGAAATGGGGAGGGGAAAGAATAGGGATGGCTTGGGAAATTGCCAGAGATCATGCCAATAAAACCCCAAAACATAGCAAACTATTGATATTATACAGTGTGTACAGCTTTGAAATTGTCATTTTCCCAATACCTGAGGACCATTTGCAAAGCAAGCCTTGTACCATGTCTCTCTCTGTTTTTTTTTTTTTTCTAAAATTTCCTATTGTTAAGACAAGCATCCACTACTGAACATAAATCCCTAAATGCTGAAGTGGATTTATTTCAATCAGTATACTCCCTGTGGTGGTACCCAAATCACAAGTGTCTGCTCTAGCTCCTTTCTATTTGAAGACATGGCCTTGCTCTTTTAATTTATTCAGTAATTGCTAAGGACTATTTTAGGTAAAGACTATTTTAGATTAAGTTTCTATGAATAAACATGCACAGGTTTTTGGGTTAGTGTAAGTTGTAAACTCTGTCCAATATGCCTAAGGACATAATTGTGAAATTACAGCTTTACAGAATAGATAATAACATATGCAACTTGTATACGTGTACACACACACACACACACACACACACACACACACACACACACACATATATATAAACATACCTTGTCTTAATTAGGATTTTACTGCTAGAATCAGATACCACAACCAAGACAACTCTTTTTTTTTTTTTTTCAAGACAGGGTTACAGGGTTTCTCTGTGTGGCCCTGGCGGCTGTCCTGACTCACTTTGTAGACCAGGCTGGCCTCAAATTCAGAAATCCGCCTGCCTCTGCCTCCCAAGTGCTAGGATTAAAGGCATACGCCACCCCTGCTGGCAGGTAACTCTTATAAAAGACATTTAATTAGGACTGGCTTACAGATTCAGTTCATTATCATCAAAGTAGAAACACAGCAGAATCCAGGAACATATGTGGCTGCAGAAACCGAGAGTTCTTAAGCCCACACCCACAGTGGCACACTTCCTCCAACAAGGCCACACTTCCAAATGGTGCTACTCCCTGGGCCAAATTTATCTAAACCATCACATTCCACTCCCTGGCCCTCATAGGCTTGTTGAAACACATGAGTCTACGGGGGCTGTAAACAGCATAATGCAAAATACATAGTCCAACTTCAAAAGTTCCCATAGTCTATAGTAGTCTTAACAATGTTAAAAGTCCAAGTTCAATGTCTCTTCTGACATTCATCCAACCACTTAACATTAATTACCAAAGCAATAAAAGAAACCAACTAGGCAAATTCCAAACTCTGAATCTCTATGTCAGATGTCAAAGCAGCCCTCAGAGCTCCAACTCCTTGTTTCATTTTTGTTGAAACAAACTTCTGCCACAAACTTCTTTCTCCTGGTGGTTGCTCTCTGTATTAGCAGCTTTCCTCAGTAGATATCCCACGACTCTGTTATCTTGAACATCTTTAGGGTTTCCAAGGCAACTTCAATGCTACAGTTTCCTGTTCCAATGTCTGGGATCCATACATGATCTTTTGGGCTCCTCCAAAGGGTTTGGGTCACATGTCTAGCTCTGCCCTCTGTAACACTCTTGACTCGGCTGACTCTAGTCCACTGCTGCTGTTGTTCTTGGTGATCATCCCATCTCCAATATCCTGGGGTCTTCTGCAACTAGGCTTCACCAATAGTCTTTCACAGGCTCTCTTCATGGTGCCAAGCTTCAAATTCTTTGCAAGATCTCTTCAGCCTTCAACTGCAATGAGGCTGCCCCTTCACCAATGGCCTTCCATGGCCTCTCACAGTGCCAAGCCTCAGCTGCTCTCCATGAGCCCTTCATACCTTCAAAACCATTACCATCTGGGTGATTCTTACAACTTACCAAGTACAGCTGCAGCTTGGCTATCTATGGAATACAGCTTCTTTATGCTCCCAGAAAATACTTCCTACATTTAACCTCAGTGATGCTGGTCTCTTCTTAATCACTGCTAATTTCTTAGCTCCTGCTAACAAGCATTAATTGTCCCAGTAGTCCCTTATATTTTTGACTCTATAGTCAGTGCCACATGGCCAAAGCTGTTTACTGGAGCTGGAACATGGACTATTACATTATCACCCTTGTTCTATTACATTATCTCCAGCATTCTGTTTTCCAATTCCACCATTGCCTACACTGAGCTATCTTTGCTCTTTAGATGGATCTTGAATTCAGAGATCTGCATGGTTCTGTCTCCTGAATGCTAGGATTAAAGATGTGGTACACCTCGACTGGAGTTAAGCTTTTCTCTAAATAGAACTTGATCTCTACCGGGCTGGCCTTGAACTTGTCTATGTCTCCTGGAATCAAAAGTGTGTAGTACCTTGCCTAGGCCTAAGCTTTTCATGGCCACTATGCCTCAAGATCATATCTACATGAAAAGCCCGTATCCCTTCATTTCTGGGCTGTAGTTCCTTCCAGATTAATAGTCCAAAATCATTGTAGTTGCTGGATTCCTGAAAGCAGGCAGCACGGCTGGTGACCATAACAGTAGATTGTCAATCCATATTTACATAATCCTAAAATAGTATCATCAGTACAGTGAACCAACCACATGGAAGGTGGGTGGACAGATTTTGGCATCTCCTTCTCAGCAGAATTTCCTAGTTAGAGAAGACGGAGGTATATATTGTGAATATAAGCAGAGGAATCATCTACAAGGACAATGGAAAAGATGCCAGCACCACAGGATTATTTTCCATGACTCTTGGCCCCTCAAAATAAGTCTTGCAAACCACAGGCTACACACACACACACACACACACACACACACACACACACACACACACACTTGTAATCAAGACACTTCATTTCTAAGATGATACAAAGTTCTAACTGGATCCACTCATTCCTCACTGACCTAGCCACTGATCCTTCCAGTTGAAAATTGTCATTAAGCTCAAAACTAAAGGATAGTCTGCTCTCTTGTAACTCTACTATCAATTGTTTCCACTACAGCTGCTGAGCCAAGGAATCCAAAAGAAGTCATTGTATCCAATTGTGAATAGGGGAGCTCCTGGTTCAGGAAAATCATGCTTTTCCTGGTTACAGACATTAGGTAAAGGTTGATGAAATGATTTATACTTCTGATTCATAAAAATCAGGCTTCTTTGTCACAGGCTGTAGGTAAAGTTATTGTTGGTGGCATTGTCTTTACTCCTTCTATGGGATTTGAGCTCTTAATGAGAAAGAAGGAGGAAAACAACCTTTTTAAATAGATGGTTCAGAGACAATAGAATTTACTCCTCCTACAGAAGATATTTTATCTGTAAAGAAAGTCCTTATAACAGTGTGCTTCTCAGCATCTCCAGTTCCCAAAGGGGCATGGCATCCTTCTAGGTGGACTGTGTATTTCTACATTATGCATCATCCTGGGTGACTAATGCTGTGGACCAGGGTGGTTAAAAACTATAATATACATGCACAACCTATTTTCCTTAAAAATGTTTCAGTGCAACAATTTTGTAATAAAAAGTAGATTTATAATGTTCATTTGGCAGGAAATAATTGTCAGCCTGGTATCTGACCTATTTCCAGTATCCCAGAAAAACAAATTTTACAATAGACTTTTATTTCATCCCAACTTTTAGACAACAACTGTTTTCAAAGTAAACTGAATTCTGATTCATTCATGAAATAGTGGTAGAAGCTTTAATCTGCTGTTCATTGCTTCTGTGACTCATTTAACTTCAGTACTTTCATGGAGGCTTGATGCAAATAGACCATATTAAGATAAATTTATTTTGCATTGTTATTAATTATTTTTCATATACATAATTTAAACTTTGCACTTTTATCTAATAATTTACATTCCATTGCCTAATGACTTAAGATTTGTCTTAAAGCTATGTTTGTTGCTGAAAGCAGAGTGAATACATTTCAAAGCCATTGATGTAGGCTTGTCATAAATGCTTAGATCAGTTATCTAATTTATTGATTTATTCAGGGAGATGAAGAGGGATCTTAATTAAATTTATTTTAATGTTTCATGTGCCTGTGAGTATAATTTTGCCATAGCAGAGTTGTCAATTTATGCATAAAAGCTGAAAAAAATGAGGACTTTGCCAGTGTCTACAGTTCACCAAAATTTTTAAGTTAGTATATTTCACTTTGCTTTATTTAAAGCTCCCTTTTCAACTGAGCTGTTGTGGACTGACTTATTCTCCTGATGCCTCTGAAGATCACCATATATAATTTCTAGTATATGAAACACTTAGTGTTATTTCCAACTTGTACTCTGTTTCCTTTTCCACAATGCTATATCATGCTTACAAAACCCAAATACTTTTCTTTTGAAAATTATAACTAATTTTAAATAAAGTTACTTACATGGGCTCCACAGTTCAGAAGAAAGTAAAACATTAAGCATGAGGAGGGAAACAGGATGAAAAGATCATAGACTTTCTAAAAACCAGAAGCACTTAAAAGATAGCATGTAACAAGAGAACATTCTGGTTAATTTCTCATTCATTGTTTGGGCAAAAGATGATATAGCACATTATCAAATAACTTGTGCGGTATAGTATCTCAGATACCATGAGATAAAATGGGTATTAAATTATCAAATATAAAAAACGTGGCCAGTATTTCATCCTAAGATTTTTATGTGATGAGTTGGTGAGATGGCTTAGTAAGTAAGAGTTGCTGTTCCAGAAGACTGGAATTTGCTTCCCAGCACCAACATCATGCATCTCACAAGCACCTGAAACTGGATCTCCACTGCATCAGAAGCCTGCCTCTGGCTTTTTCAGGTACCTGCATGAATGTGCTCATACCCCAATATCCCTGAACACACATACACATGAATACAAATAAAACATATCTCAAGAAAAAACCCACAAGTTTACTATATGACTAATAGAAAAGGACAGGTTATGATAGTAAATGTTCATCAGAGTGCAGAATTTGGGTATAGAAGGACTTTTCACTAATGTTTAATTATTTAATTCATAAATGTTGATGCATTTTAAAATACAAGTAACAGGAAGACCAGATATTTAATTAACATCCAAGAAGATTCTCATTGTCAGATGAAAGCTCTATGAATGGCCTCTGCCAACCTCTGACTTGCTGCATCTGTAAAGGCAATGTAGAATTACCAGGATTTGTAGTTACACAGTATCTTTCCACAAATCCAGCCCTACAAAGGATAATAGATAGAAAACATCAACATAAGGAGCAAATTACACCCTAGAAGAAGCAAGAAAGTAATCTTTCAACAAATCCACACAAATCTAATTCTACCTCATACAACAAAAACAACAGGAAGTGACAATTACCTTTTCTTAATATCTTAATGTGAAAATTAATATTACCAACATATCCTAAGCGACTGAAATCCAAAAATATGAGGAATTAGAAATTTGTTGATTGTCATCCAGTGGTCTCTCTAATTTGGTAATTGGAGAAATAGATCCAATATTGTACAATTTATATACACTTTCAGCTTGTATGTGACAGTGTTTTGCTGTGTACAATGTAAGGGTCTTGAAATCTTGCTTCTCCTATCTCAGCCTCTCTATTAGTATTGTTTATTTCCTGTTTTTACACTATACTATGGTTTTCAGAACAGCTTATATATTTCAAAAGTATTTATATACCCAAGGGAGACATAGACAATTAACTTGGGAGGTGGTTTGCAGGAAAGAGAACAACAAAGAGTGAGGCTGAATGCTTTCCTTGACATTTCTAGCTCTTGTATCAAGTTTGAAGAAGAGGACTTTATAAGTTACTCTTTCTCTGAGATGAATACTTTTCAAAATCATCACAGCCAATGAACCAGATTCTTATCCTCACCTAATGTCTGTACCACCTTCCATGCAGAACCATTGCTCATTGAAACAGTTGGTGAATGACTTTATGGATAGACCATCTTAATACACACACCATTTCTTAAATGAATGTAACCTGTTCTC
>JADRCD010155073.1:0-26459 GCA_019843815.1 Montemys delectorum | reverse complement strand
CCCCCCCCCCCCCAACACACTTCCTGGCCATGGCAGCACAAGCCTGTAATCCTAAAAACCCAGAGGCATAGGTTAGCGCATCTCTGAGAACTGGAGCCCATCTGGTCTATATAGAGTTCCAGGCCAGTCAGAGTTTAGGGTTATGTACTGAGACTCTGTCCCCAAAACAACAATCAAGCAAAGCCAACTATATTGTTTAAAATATTTCAGAGTCCATTTTGCTAACACACAATAAAATAACTGATAGCTTTGGCTTCAGACGGTCTGGTCAGAGTTCTTGCTGCTCTACAATGTTCGCAGCTGAAGTGAGAGAGATGGAAATGACGCGAAGGCCAGTGTCACAGGTGAACTACATGAGTAACAAATTCCAATGGAGGACTGAGGACACTGATGTTCATTTCAAACACTCCTCTGTTGTCTGAATATTAAAGCTTTGTAAATTTTAATAGGCAGGGACCTTCAGAAATCTGTCCTTTCTCTGACTTGTATGTCTATCTTCTTCACGAATATCTGTAAGTATCTAAATATGGTGTTGTTAAAAATGCCAACTTATACCTGGATGGCTGTACTGTTCGGGCCACTTCCTGCTTGGTTCCCACGCATCCACATTAGGTGACAACTACCTGTAACTGCAGCTCTGTTCTCTCACCTCCACATGCACACACATACACAACAACTGAACAATTTCTTTAAAATGCCAAATTTAATTGAATATGGTAGCACATGCCTATAATCTTGGCATTCAAGAGGCCTCACAGGAGGATGGAAATTTTGAGGCTAGCCTGAGCTATATAGTAAGACACTGTGTCAAAACAGAAAGTATCTGTTTACAGAGAAGTTCCCAGGGAACTAGTAAGGAACATTCTCTAATGTGAAGATCCACAAGTGATATAAATTAAATGTTTATGATGTTATGAGTTCAGTTTGATTTTTCTCTAATTCCTTTGAGTTTTTATACATATTGTATACACAGACATGGCAAAATCATCTTTATATTCTGAATGGCTTATGTTAGCTCAACTCATCAACAGACATTTATGAGATTGATATGATGACCATTGTGCTAAAATGTCAATGAGATAAAACATTTAAAATAAATAAATGAACAAAGAAAGCTACCAAAGTCTTCAGAACCTTGAAAATGCTATTTTAAAGATGTCTAAAATGTCATCAAAACAAATTCTACATAGATGAACAGTGTTTTATTTGAGCTGCACACACAGAGAAGCAATGAGTGTCTCAAGAGAACTAAATATTGTACAGATTAAACTTTAAAAAGCACAACAAAACAGAATCTCACTATGTTGCCCCAGCTGGTCTGGAACTCAAGAGATCCACCTGCCTCTGCCTCCCAAGTGCTGGGATGGAAGGTGTGTGCACCACATGCAGTCCTAAATAGTTCCATCTTTTTCAACAATAACTCTTTGAACTTTTTTTATCTTAAAATAATCACATTAAAATTCAAAATTAGTAATAGGCTATATTCTAACTCCCTTGTTTCCCAGTTGGTAGCGCTGTTCTGGAAGACTGTGGTATTTGGGAAATAGGTAACTACTGGAAGAACCGAGCCACTGAGAGCTGGGTCTTGAGGTTTCCAGCCGTCCTGTCTGTGTCTTGACTGTTGATTTGAGGCCACTCCAGTCACAAGCTGTTCCTAGCCTCATGCTTCCCTGCAGTGATGGATTGCATCCTCTTAAACCAGGAGCCAGAGACTCCTCTCTGCCTAAGCTGCTTGACAGGAGTATTTTGTCACAGCTACGAGAAAAGTAATACAATTTGCTATTTGAGTTTCAAAAGCCACCAGAGTAGCTATTAATGCTTAAAAATCAATGAGGGCAGACAAACATTTCTTTGGTTTTTAACTATGAATTTAGTCTGTTGTTAATGAGCACAGAATTTAACATACCCGTCAGATTCAATTTAGGTATAGGCAATGGCTCTGTTGGAACAGGATGATATGAGAACAATGTGAACATTCCTCGTCCTACTGGAAGGGCCATAGTTCGCTGACACAACTGGAGCAGTCTATAATGAAAATACGAGCCAACACACAAACTGTTAACAGTGTTCACAGCTGGGATCTACAGGAGGAAATTATTCTGAGAGGAGTTAAGATGGACAATCAAGTCCTCACAAAGCAAACCACCCCAGAGATGGGAAGACCTCTCACAAGTCCTCTCACAACTCGACTCCCACCAGGATGCTGAAGCACAGAGCTCCTTTGCTTATTTACTTTGAATGAAACCCAATTCTCCTGGGGCAGTAAAACATGAAACCTAAATTCTACTCTGATGCTAACCTGTTCAAAGAAAGTATATTCTCTGGGTTGTTCTTCTTGGTATAACTTTCCGTTGAGCTGCATTAGTATGCTGAGATCCTCCCCTCATTCCTTCTACCAACACAGCCTCAAAAATGCCACTTACCTCTGTTTTGTACACAAAGAAAGGAAATAAACAGTCACCAGATCCACACACTAAATATGCTCAAAGTTAAAATGGCTTCTGCTGGTCACACTGAAAGACGTAACACCCACTTTTGTTCCTGCATTGAATCTACTTTAAATACTAACAAAAAATTTGGAAGCTGCAATTCATAACCAAGAAATGGTTTTAAAAGTTTTATTTGGCCGGGCCGTGGTGGCACACGCCTTTAATCCCAGAACTTGGGAGGCAGAGGCAGGCGGATTTCTGAGTTCTGAGTTCGAGGCCAGCCTGGTCTAGAGAGTGAGTTCCAGGACAGCCAAGGCTACACAGAAAAACCCTGTCTCGAGAAAAAAAAAAGTTTTGATACTACAAAAAGGACCTTCAGAGGCTAACAAAGAGCTAACAAAATATTCATTAAGCTGATTTCTCCTTAGTTACATAAATGTACTGTTCTAGCTCATTAGAGAGGATTCTAACATTCTAATGTTCTAACATTCCTTGGAACTACAGCAGTACAATAACTGGGGACTCATGAAATTTAAACCCAAGAAGCTGGATCCTATAGAATGTTTTTGTGAAAGCTTTACACATAATCTAATTACACTTGAGAGTCATTAAATTAAATCAATAGCATCAATGCTGTAGCCCCTGAATGCATAAGGCCACTAATAGGATGCTTCATGATCCCATTAAGTATCAAGAAAACAGATCTCCAATGAGACTTAGATTTACTAACCAAAGGATACATTCTGATTTCAAATATAATAAAATAAGTGTTTCTCAATCTGTGGGTAGTGACCCCTGGGGGAGAAAATCAAATGACCTTTATGCAGGAGTCACCTAAGGCCATCTACATATCAGATATTTAAATTATAATTCATAACAGTAGCAAAATTAGTTATGAAGTAGCAATGAAAATAATTTTATGATGGGGGTCATCACAACATGAGGAACTGTATTAAGGGGTTAAGGCATTAGGAAGGTTGAGAACTTCTGTACTAAAAGATTACAAAGAAAAAGAATCAATGCACTGTTAATAATAGCTGACTACATTGAGTTTACTATGCACTACAAGTATATAAGTGTTCTATAAAAGAACTGGGTTGATACCAATAGCTAATGAGGTATACACTCATGTCTACTACAGTTGAAGCAACTCATAAAATAACATGTTAAGCAATTTACCCAAGTTCATCCAGCAATTACTACAGTCTTACTACAAAAGCGCCATTTCTAACTATGTGCTCTACCCTCAATTTCATGCCATAATCTGAGTCCACGTGGTGAGGAAACAGTGAGAGAGTGGTGACTGTCCTTCAAACAGTACAAGAAAAGAAGCTGGGCTGGTTCACACACCTATAATTCCAGCTCCTCAAATCAGAAGCTCAATGTAACCCTGCCTGAGCTAGAGAGAAATCAAGGCCAGCTAAGCAATTTATAAGTCTGATGCCAAGGGAGGACAGAACGGTTTCAGAGTAGAGGAGAACTAGTCACCTCAGGCTCCTGTCCCTATAGACGGAGCCACTCCCAGCACCTGCTTCATATCTTCTAGAACTGTGTTCAAAATTCAACTTTTGTTCCTAAGTGGTTTGTCAGGTATTTTTTTCACAACAACAAAGGTATCTAACACAAGTGGTGTGAGTTTAAAGCACACTAAAAATTAACAAACAAGAGCCTCAAAGTCTATTCCTAGACTAAGACACAGAAGAATAAGTCCAGTATATACTTCATTTACAAATTCTGTTACTCTCTTAGATTTGCCTTTTCTAAAGTAACGGTTATATTCAAGAGGAGGGTACAATTATATCCTCAAAAGCCAAAATTATTTTTAAGCTATAAATGGTTTACTGGCATTGGATATAAAGTTAATATAAAAGGTAGACTTTTAACTTCAAAGTAAGTTACTTCACTTTGGCTTATGTAAGACAATTCCTACAGATCAACTTGATCTAAGTAAGTCCTCAAATTAAATTCTCTCCCTGGTAATTCTAGACTATAGCAAGATAACATTTAAAACTAACCACCAAGCTGGCAAGACAGCTTAGTGAGAAAAGGCACTTGCCACTAAGTCTAATGGTCTGAGTTGGATTATCCTGAATCCTAGAGGAAAGAAAAAACTGACTCCCAAAAGTTGTTTTCTGACCTTCACATACACACTGCAGTATACACACACACACACACACACACACACACACACACACACACACACACACTCTAAATGTTTAAAAAAGAAAAGTTAAAAAATTAAAGGAAAGCAATCTAGTCTCAAGTGTAACAGATTGGACAAGAGATGAACTATTTTACCTGTTTTCTTTTTCTTCAATGAACTCATGGTCACTGAGTTCTGGGTACTGGATCACATTGACACGGACAGGCTGTGCACTTTGAAGCAGCCTTCGCACATCCTGCACCCGTAAATCTTCACTCCATATTAATGACATAACCTCATGGTTCAAATCATTCATGCCATCATCTTCCTCCTCTGCCTCAGTCCCTGAAGACACATCTGATGAGAGCACCTGCGTAACGGATTTTGAGTACTGATTTAAAAGGTCGTCGTGTGCCTAGCCTGAGAAGGACAAACAGGCTAATGGAACAGAACTCTACACTAGAGGTAAGCATAACCAGTAAGTTTCCTGAAGTCATACAACGCTGTCATACAAGCTGAGCACTTCTGCACTGGGACAGCACCATGTTGCCCAGGCTGGCCACATGCTCTTGGTCTCATTATCACCTGAGTCTATGTAAGTGTCTAGTTTCTACAAATGCTAGTTTTCTGATCCATCATTTAGGGTAGAGGCAACAGTGTTAGTCTGGAAAAAAAATGGTATATGTCCAGATAAAAACTTACTGTGGTTCCCGTGGAATAAGTAATCTAAAACAAACTATAACATGCACCACTGAGCACTTCCACCAAGAGCCCACATACATGATGGTGCTTCCCTAAGATAGGATGCATGCACAGTGACCCAGCTACAAACACTATCATGCTCAGACATCAGAACTACCCAGGGCTGGCAAGATTGCTCAGTGGGTAAGAGCACTGACTGCTCTTCCGAAGGTCCTGAGTTCGGATCAGCAACTACATTGTGACTCACAACCACCCGTAATGAGATCTGATGCCCTCTTCTGGTGCAGCTGAAGACAGCTACAGTGCATTACGCCAGAGCGAGCGCACCGCAATGAGCGGGGCCATCCTGAGTTGAATTCCCAGCAGCCACATTATGGCTCACAGCCATCTGTACAGCTACAGTGTACTCATACACATAAAATAAATAAATAAATCTTTAAAAAAAGAACTACCTAAGGACATATTTCTCAGAATGTATGCCAGTGATAGGCACTAGATGACTCTATATCCTAACCTACAGAACATAAACACAAATAGCAGAATCATTTTGAAATTTAGCAACAAATAATTGAAGTAACTAATTTTAGATAAAGTTGCTTAGGTTGACATTTAAATAATTTATAGATTAATATTTATAGTGTTTATATGCCGAATGGTCCTCAGTAGCAAAGGAGATCTAAATGCTAAAGATTTTTTTTTCATGTGTGTGCGTGCATGAGTGTGAATGTGAGTGTGTGTGTGTGTGTGTGTGTGTGTGTGTCTGTGTGTCTGTGTTATGACAGGATCTTACTATGTAATTCAGGCTATCCTCATGGTAATAACTCATGGTAATTCTCCTGGCCCAGTCTTCCAAGTTCTGGTTACAAGCATGTACTACCACATCTGGATTTTCTTGGTCAAGAAAATAAAACCATTTTGTACTTAAAATAAACACCAAGTCAACTAGAGTTGTTATTTATATACAAATTTGAGATCAGATGCTGGTGGAAACTGAATCTGGCCCAAGTTCATGGCATGCAACTGTTAAACTAGGAGACCTACTGTAACACACCCATGGTCATACTACACTGTAATGATGTAATGATTCAAAGGCTATGAGACAAGTCTGACTCGTACTGTTTATGCAGGGATGTCACAGATCTCTCTGAGTCCTATAACAGCCAGACTGGTCTACATAAAAGAAAAAAGTCTCAAAAAAGAAAATAATGAATACCACTACTACTAATAATAATAAAAATAAAAAAAAAATTATCCTTGTTTCTGGGCTTCTTAGAACTCATTCTGAAATAGACTTAACCCTAAAGGAGAAAGTATTCTTACTCAGGCTTTAATTTTACTATTATTCTGGGGTAATACATATTTATTTATACCTATTTAAAAGGCTGAATTCAAAAAAATTGAACCCTTCAAAAAGTAATCAACAAGAAAACAGGTATTATCATAGCTAGCCACACTGAGGGTACACAGGCTCTGGGGTTTCCTATGTAGTAATTGCTTGCCTCTACAGGTACAAGTAGGAGAACAGGCATTGCAGGTGGCTTGCTGACTCTGTACCTATCCTGATTCTGGG
Organism: Montemys delectorum; assembly: GCA_019843815.1. NCBI lineage: Eukaryota > Metazoa > Chordata > Mammalia > Rodentia > Muridae > Montemys > Montemys delectorum. The sequence continues at coordinate 19,615 of JADRCD010155073.1, read as the reverse complement.
CAAAGAAAGGTCCAGGCAACATGGGGCAGTCACTAAGTTCACAATTCTCATGTTCAATTATAAACTCCATCTGGCTTTATAAAGGCAAACTGATATGCAGTTACCAAAATAGATAAAGGTGCAAAAGAAAATGAAGACTGCTTCCACTCTGATTTTATCTGGGACTAAAACTGAACTTCCCATGTCAACACTCACAGATTTGCCTCTGGGTAAATTTCCTTCGCAAGCCTGCTTGGAAAGGTCCTGACGTCCAATCAAGAGACAGACAGCTTCTGACCAATCTGAATCAGGCTGCTCCCTACAATGGTAGATCGCATCTCTGATGGGAAGAGCAATCCCAAAGGGAAGGGTCTCCAGATCTCTTAAAGTGAATCCTTAAAGTGAAAGGAAGAAAGATGCTTTTCAGTTAGAAATCTGTCACTTCTCCAATCATCCTCTAGTCAGTCAAAAAACACTGAAGTCACCATTACTAAGAGCTGGCCAAGTATAGGAAACAACAGTAAATCTCATCTGTAATCAACAGTGCTGTGAATTGATTACCATTATTTTGGGAGTTGGTATGAAAGACACCTCCACTCCTCTGGTTCATCATAGCCACAAAAAACATTGTGCACATGTGCACCAAAATATAGAAATAAAAATAGGAACTTAGGGGGCTGAAGAGATGGCTTAGCAGTTAAGAGCACCGACTGCTCTTCCAGAGGTCTTGAGTTCAATTTCCAGCAACCATATGGTGGCTCATAACCATCTGTAATGGGATCAGATGCTCTCTTGTGTCTGAAGACAGTGACCGTGTACTCACAGACATGAAATAAAAAAATAAATCTTTAAAAAAAAAATAGGAACTTTATTTCATTATGGGGGTTAAAAGGCATAGGTCGGGGCATTTTGTCCAACTGTTTGTCTTCAATAAATGACTTAGCTACATGAATCAGCTCAGCTGAATGTGGTACTTATATGTATACACATAAACATGCAAACATATATTCCTAAGCAAAATATAAAGATGATTAACTGAAAACATCAAGGCAAAGATAGCACATCTCTCTGTCGGTGAGTGACAGCAGCACTGTTTTAAAGGCGGGCAACCAACAGCCAAATTCACTTTAGTATTAATCTTTACATAAACATTTCACACACACTTTTGAATGTTAAATACATTTAATACTTAAAATACTTGTAAAACTCAGGCCAATTCAAATTTCTTTTCTAGCAATGACGTTCTAAACTTCATAATCCACTATTTATGATATAAAAATAAAGCCAGGCAGTGATGGTGCACGCCTTTAATCCCAGCACTTGGGAGGCAGAGACAGGTGGATTTCTGAGTTCGAGGCCAGCCTGGTCTACAGAGTGAGTTCCAGGACAGCCAGAGCTATACAGAGAAAAACTGTCTCGAAAAACCAAAAAAAAAAAAAAAAAAGTTCATCAATTTTTTTAGTAAAAATATTTATATAAGAGTAACTTTTAGTAAATATTAAGTGATGCACAGTGGACAGAATTCATCCAATATTTTTCATTTACGCATCCTATATGTACACTGTAAGATAGGTATTGTTATTTTTCTACGAGCCATAGAAAAAAGAACTATAAAGACTTCCACTGAGAACAGACTCTGGGGGAGAATCAAGAAACACACGTGACCTCCTTGAAGTACTGCTTTTTAAGGTAATATGTAGAACAGTCTCAACTTTTAGTCATAAACTCAATTCAGTAACTGTTTTTCCCCAGCGCAGGGAACACAGTCTTACTATGTAGCCTTCATTGCCCTGGCACTCACTATGTAAACCGGGATAGCATCAAGCTCAGCGACACCCACCTGTCTCTGCCTCCTATGTCCTGTGATTAAAGGCATGTACCACCACTACTGGCAAGAGGTTTTTGTTGGTTTTGCCCAATTATTATTTCAAAGAAAACATTTTTAAACTCAGAAGTGATGATATTTGGACCAAGAAATAAAGAATTAATTTTTCTCCCTTCTTGTTAGCTGAGGATTTATTCATCAGAGTGCCTAAAATCTCAAGTCTTTTCCATTTGAGAGTACATTCTGAAGGGCTTACACATCTGATCTTAGATGACAAGAGAGTGCCCATTTCTGATATACTGAAGTCTCAGAATGGCTTCACATCTAGATATATAGTAACTAAAGTTTGCATTCTGAGACCAGTTTACAGACCTACAGCCTGAACTGATCCACAGGGAATGAAATAAAGATTTCCAAGGCCCTAAGATATAAAAGGTTGGTGTCCCAGCCCCTCGTCTCTAGGAAGTTGTAAAGGTTCCACTTGATGAACACTATGTCAAGCTTCAGCCTTTACAGAAAACCACAGACACTCTCCGCATGCCTCCCAATTCCACTGAGAGTGGTCTGGAAGCAGGACCTCGTCCTCGGTAACAGCACCGCTCTTACCTACACTGGCCATCCAGACAACTAATCTCTCGGCCAGAACAGAAACTGAAGCAGAATGCCGGAAAGTAAACCTATGGAGAACAAAAGTACATTAAACACAAACCCTCAACACTGCTTCCAACTTTAAATATAAAAGCACGGTCTGAAACCCACTACCTGTTTTCTTCTTGTTCTGCTTGTGGCTTTTGAGGAGCTGAAAGGCAACAAATGGAAACTTTATTTTAATAGACATCCTGGTAAGAAAAGCAACATGCAGAAGATATTTGGAAGTAAGAATTCATTAACTAAACTTTTTAAAAATAATAAAGCAAGCAGTACTGTGGCAAGCTGCAGAGGACGGCCGTTTCCTTTAGACTAACACAGTCCTATACGGCTACACTGGCCATAGAAGCCAGGTCTGCCAGATTTGAAGTAACCTGGTATCTGGAATTCAGTTGTGATTATAGACTAAATAGTACTAAAAGAGGCAAGATGTTGTCTCTAAGGCTAGTACTAATAAACATTTTAACATTCTGTTTGTGAGAGTGAAACATTGTAACAACTTACTTAAGGTTACTTTGGATAAATACTGGCAAGTTTCATCAGAAACACAGCTCTCATCACCAAGGGTGTAGAGGGCAATACTCTGCGGAGAAAAGGAACTTGTTACTTGGTTTGTTTGTTTGTTTGTTTGTCTATTTTTAATCTTCAGTTGTTTTGGTTAATTTTCTTTATGAAACAGAGTCTCATGTAGCCCAGAGTGGCCTAAAAATCCCCATGAATCTGAGGCTGGCCTGGAACTACTGAGCCTCCTACCTCTGACTCCCTAGTGCTGGGATTACAGGACTGTGCCATACATCCAGATGAGTCTGTTCTTATTAAACCATTGAAATAAAGGAAAGGAAAGCATAAAGTGGGGAGACTCCTGCATTTCAGATGTATAGCACTGTGAGTCTGGACAAACTTTATTCAACAAGGTGACTATCACTCTCAATACAAAAAAAGGTGCATCATACCCTAAACACTGTCTCCACACCACCCCACCCTCATGATCTATCCCAATCCTACACAATGTTAGAAAGAACTTACCCTGTCCTCTAGCCCATCCGCCCTAGATAGGATATAAATGGGATCACAGAGGATGGAGTCTTCCCAGTTCTACAGTTACAACATAGCACAGCCATGAGATTCATCTCCTTTATGCTACAGTCAGTGCTCTGCTCCTCTTTACTGAGTAGTTTCCATTACAGAGAAGTTCCAACTTAGTACATCTACTCAAGACTTGATGAATGGGCTGGAGAGATGGCTCAGTAATTAAGAGGACTGTTTCCTCCCCTAGAGGACCCAGGTTCAATTCCCAGCACCCACATGGTGCCTCTCAACCATCTGTAACTCCAGTTCTAGGGGAGCCAATGTTTTACTTCATGGGCACTGCATATATATGGTACATAGTGTACTTGCAAGCAAAAGACTCACACAAAATAAAATTAATGATTTCAATTTTTTTCTTAAATTGACACACAGGTTGTTCCCAGTTTTCGTCAGTTAGAAGAAAACTGCTTCATGCCTTCACATTCTGGTCTTTACGTGACCATTTATTTCATATCAGAGTAAGCCTGCTTCAGCCTATAGTAAATACATGTTAAAATTTACAAAATTAGCTGGGCAGTGGTGGCACACGCCCTTAATCCCAGCTCTTGGGAGGCAAAGGCAGGCAGATTTCTGAGTTTAAAGCCAGCCTGGTCTACAGTGTGAGTTCCAGGACAGCCAGGGCTACACAAAGAAACCCTGTCTCGAAAAACCAAAAAAAAAGAAAGAAAGAAAGAAAAAAAATACAAAATTTTGGAGCATTCTTATATTCCCATATTAAAAGAGTTTCAGGTGCTCTATACTCTCGTGTTTTTAATTATCCCTACAGGTACCTAGACATACCCTAACAGTCATACCCATACAATACCTAACAGTGGTAGCTATCCCAAAGGATCTCATTTAGTCTTTAATTTCTTTAGAAACAGATATATTCAAAACAATAGCAAGAAAAAATGCAAAACAGTTCAAATGACTTAACATCACCTGCTAGAAAATTATTTCTATACAGTGTGTGGTGTGTATGTGCATGCATATTCCTACTGAGTGTTCATGTATGACTACAGACATGTACATGACACAGTATGTATGTGAAGGCCAGAGGACAAACTCAGATGTTGGTTCTTATCTTCTACCTTGCTTGTAACAGGGTCTCTTAGTGATGGTTACTTTGGAAGAGAAGCCAAGTGATCTTAACCACCGAGCCATTGGGCACATTTGTAATTGTCTAGACTTAGGCTAGCCTCTGAGAATGTCTGAGGGATTGTCCTGATTATCTTAAGAGATGCAATTCTCAGTGGGATCATTCCTTAAGCAAAGGAACCCAGACCATGTAAAATGAGATGACAAACTAAGCACATGAACATTAATTCATTGACTATAGGGCTGGTAAGATGGCTTATTAGGTAAGAACACCGACTGCTTTTCCGAAGGTCCTAAGTTCAAATCCCAGCAACCACATGGTGGCTTACAACCACCCATAATGAGATCTGATACCCTTTTCTGGTGCGTTTAACACCAGAAAACAGCTACAGTGTACTTATTTGTAATAATAAATAAATCTTTGGGCTGGAGCGAGCAGAGGTCCTAAAAAGTCAATTCCCGACAATCAGCTAAAGGTTCACAACTATCTGTACAGCTACAGTATATACTCATATACATTAGATAAATCTTTAAAAAATATATGAATATAAAATGAAAGTAAATAAATCTTTAAAAAAAGAAAATCCATTGACTGTAGATGTGATGTGAGCAGTTGCTTCAGTTTCCTGAAACACTGCCTTCTGCCCAGAGATGGACCTGAACTGTGAGCCAAGTCAGCCCTTTCTCCCTTCAGCTACTTTTCTCATGGTGTTTTATCATAGAAGCAGGAAATGAAACTAATCCAGGTGATAAAAAAATTGTAGAGAAAGATGGTGGTAATGACTACATATGTGAATTAAGAAACACACGGAACCACCCTTGCACCCCTATCTGGAGCCATGGAGGACTGAGAAGACCCCATTTCGGAAAAGCTCCCTAACAGGCCTATACTATACCAACATCAAGAAACAGAAGCATATACTTTATCAATGCCCTGTGGTTCTATATCCAAGTTTGAGGATTACATTAACTATTCAAGATGGATAACATTCCAAAAATAAATATACATCTTTGAAAAATATCTCAGCAGGACTTTTAATAACTATATGTAAAGTAATAATAAAATAGGCAAAGGTTAAGACAACTTCTAAAAAGAATAATAATGGAAGAGTACCACAAACTAGGCTTACTATGAAACTATAGCAACGAAGACAACGTGGAGAACACACACATCAATAAATCAGTAAAAATGTTTCCCCAAAGTCCAGACTGGAGAAAAAAGTGCTCAACAGACTTCTGACAGAAGCACAAAGAAAGGGATGGTCACAAAGAGACGGACATCCAGAGAGTAACAAACTCAACCTAAGTCAGGGGTGGTATTATTTCCCCAGGATCACATCAGTCTGGATGCTCAGGAAGATCACCAGTTCAAGACTATCCTGGTCTACATGGTAAGATGCTATGTAAAAAACAAGAAAGAAAAAACGGTTTTTTGTTTGTTTGTTTTTTGGTTTTTTTGTTTTGTTTTGTTTTGTTTTGTTTGAGACAGGGTTTCTCTGTGTAGCCCTGGCTGTCCTGGAACTCACTCTGTAGACCAGGCTGGCCTCAAACTCAGAAATTCGTCCGCCTCTGCCTCCCAAGTGCTAGGATTAAAGGCGTGCGCCACCACTGCCCAACGAAAAATGCTTTCTTGACAGAACAATGACAAAACGTACAAAGCAGGACAGAAGCAGCAAATCACATTCTGACAGAACTCCTCAGCAGAAAGTTCAAAACATCACCACAGTCACTAGGAAATGCAATTTAAGAGCACAGTAAGGGCCAGGCGGTAGTGGTGCTCGCCTTTAATCCCAGCACTTGGGAGGCAGAGGCAGGCGGATTTCTGAGTTTGAGGCCAGCCTGGTCTACAGAGTGAGTTCCAGGACAGCCAAGGCTACACAGAGAAACCCTGTCTCGAAAAAACAAAAACAAAAACAAAAACAAAACAAAACAAAAGAGCACAGTGAGGTATGACCACAGATCAGCCAAGCCGAAGTGTCAATAATGGACAAGAATTTAAGAAAACAATCTCTTAACATTGCAGGAGGCACTGTGAAATAATCAGCTACTCTGGAAAATAGTTGGCAATTTCTATAAAGCTAAGCATATACTTAGTGTATATCCATTAGTCCCAAACCTCAGTCCTTAGCCTAAGGAAATAAAAACTTATGCTGAAGTGAAGGCCTGTGTGTGGCTGTTTAGAATATCAGCACTTATAACCGCCAACAATTGAAACCAACTCAGCTATCAGATAAGCAAACTATGGGGCAGCAACATGTATGTAGTGGTCTGTGGAGCAACAGAAGCTAGGATCTGGTGGCACATGCAACAACTTAAAGAGGTACTTGAGAGAGGAGCTCCTCCTTTCCAAAATCATTACTACAAATGTTCAATATGCCAACTAAAATGGCAATTATATAAAACTACCTGCTGAAATGAACTGTATAGGAGGGAAAGAAACACTGTGATTTTTACTATAATTTGTGTGTGTATACATGTGAATAGTGAATGTGCTGTATGTATGAAAATTTAAAGAAATAAGGTAATCAGTCAATACTTAAAATACATACCAAGACCACAAGCCTGCTTCTCTCGCAGATCCCAGGAAGGTAAGGGTAGGGTGGCATCCCTTCACCCTTCAGGCATGAACTCACCCACTGATAGATACTTGGCGGCTCAGAAGTAAAAAATGGGGGATGATGCATAAATCCCATCTGACCTTTAAAATGACACGAAATGTTTAATAAGACACACAAACACATTTAAGACAAAAAAGATGGTCATAATACTTGTCCTTTCAAACTGTAAGAATTACATTTTCAATATTATCCAAAATGAATCACATTCCTACCAGAATAAATAGCTGACTATATTATTTATAAATTTAAATTACTTCCCAGTTCAAGTCTAGGGTGGAACAGTGGTGCTGTAAGTTGTTTACATTTGTGCTGTCCAGGATGGTAACCCCTAGCCCAATGTGACCACTCAGTATCTTAATGTGGCTAGTGCAATGAGGATCTAAATTTTTACTGTTAATTAAAGCCAAGTAAATATATGACATTGGCTACTGACTGGACACCATAAGTGAAGGTTCATGTCTCTGCCATTAGAGGCTATCTAAGCTCTGGAATGAGTAAACTGAAGAAGTTGTGGCTTCCTTCTAGGCAGAGGTCAAATGCTTCTATTTCAACCTTGCTCGGCTAAAATAATACCTAAGATGTCTATCTCCTGCTCTTCCCGGAGAAAGACACAACAAAACGCCTATCTGCTGAAGACCTGAAGTGGTGTCAACACTCACCTTGGTCAATGGTGCAAACTTGTCCAGTGGTTTTGACAAGAGTTGGGTAATCTCTGTAGTAATGGTCCAAGTAAGGCTCCAACTTTAAGTCCCTAGAACATTAAGAGCACACACAAACAAAAGTCTTCTAAAAGCCTCCTTTGGTTGACTTTTTGATTTAAAAAGCAAGGGTATGAGAAGGTTTTCAACTTTAGAGTACATTCATATGCATCTAGTGTCACACATTCAACCTTCTTGCTAGACAAATTTTATAACGGTCAAACTAGACATAGAGCATTACCTTGCCCCTTCCTGTTGTTTACTGGCTGTGCAATCTTACACAAGTAATCTCCACAGACTACAATACTTTCTTCCAGAAAACAGAGACACACTACCTAGCTCACTCTGAGGCTTCTTGACTATTGTGTTGTTTTGCTTTAGTCTGGGTTTATTTTTTTCCTCAATTAAAATGTTCCCTCTCAGGTACAGTACTTCCAGCAGAGTTTTCCAAGCACAAGGATAACAGGCATGTGCCACTATTGTTGGCTACTACAAGGTCTGTATATAAATAATATATATGTGGGAAATAGAGGGCATGGTGGCTCACATCTGAAAATCCTAAAATTTGACAGGCTGAGGCAGAAGAATCAAAGGTTTGAGGCCAGTCACGGTTACAAGGGCAGGTACTATGTATTTTAGAAAGCCATGATCAAGGTTTAGAAAAATTAAATTACAAAATGCATCCTCAGTACCACAAGTCAGAAAATGTACTAATATCTTAATTAAGAGGCTGAAATGCCAACTTTAACTTAGTTGTCACCAAGGGTCACAAAAGTCCAAACAATACTAAGTATGACTTCAGTATGAGTACAGTGCCAAACAGGGTGTTATAGTGTGAGAGCCGCCTTCCCCTGCAGGGAATCACAGTAAACAGCTGCAGCACTGCGGCCACTCCTGCCATACACTGGCATATACTGGCATCAGCTCTACCACTGCCTAAGCTCACTCTGAGCCTCCCTGCTGTCACAGCAGGACAACATTTGGCACTTCACCCATAACCACAATTTTCCATTGGAAAACAGCACATATGTATATGTGGACACTGTTACAGAACACAGAGGCAAGAGTGCAGCCAAGCAGCTTATCAGAACAGAAAGCCCACAGCCACTCATCCCTGCTTCTTGTGACTTTCCCCGAATCTTGAAATAAAAACTAAAAATCCCAGAATGCTAAAGGCACATACATATTCAGTATCAATAGTGTTATGGTTTGCAGACAATGCTGTGGAGTCTGAAAAGGGTAGAATGGAGAGTTTTTCTACCAAGGTTCTTATGGCTCTCATAGGAAGTCTTCTAAAGGACCTCTGCAGAGTTCTAACATCTACCTTGCCAATTGAACAAGGAGGTCAATAAGAGAACAAATTCCTTCTCCCATTAGAGTATTCAACTTGAGCTCTTCATAAACCAGGTGAAGAACAAAGAAAATCGCAGGAATGTGAGCAAAGAGAAGAGTAGAAGAATCCAGACTGAGGTTCTGCGAAAAATCTTCATCTTTTGCCTTTGAAACTTCCAAAGCAGTCAAACATAGAGATTTGTTCAAAAGATGAGACTCAACATTGTGATGGTACTCTGAATTCAGTAAGTATTCCCAGTCCTGAGAACAAGAAAAAATGACAGCAATTATTACATAATACCTCTTGGAAGAGGTATTTAAAGATAAAAGCAGGAGGCTGGAGAGGATGCAGAGTGCATACTACTCTTGCAAAGGGCCTAAGTGTGCTTCCCAGAACCCACGTCAGTGATTTCAACCACTTGAAATTCCAACAGGGGTTATAACATCTCTGGACACAATATGCATCTTCACTCAAAAACAAAGACAAAAAACTGGAAACAGCCTAATATAACCACCAACAGAAAGAATGCAAACCAAACTACAGTAGAGACTCACCCTCAGTAATAAAAAGAACATATAATTGGTTGACTCTCCATGTACTATACTGCATGAAAGAAACCTTCTATATACTGAAATACAGTATTATTTCATTTATAATAAATCCTACAACAGGCACAACTAACATGTGGTCAAAGAATTCAAGTCAGGGCTAGCTTGAGGAAAAGGGAAAAAAAGGACTGATTACAAATAAAGAGATAGTACAAAATGGTCTGTGCTCTGGACCACTTCAGAATACACCAGAAAAATGCTACATAAAAGGGCAAATGCTGTCAAATACTTGATCAATTATCAATAAAATATCCAGAAGTCTACACTGAACTCATGCAAAATATATACATTTATAATAATTTTATATGACTAAAGAGAAAAGTAAATAAATAACAGAAAACATAACAGATTCTATCTTTCAAAATAACCTACTTAGAAGTAAAATAAATATAGCTAAAGATAAAGGAAAAATAACAAATTGATAGGAATATACATCTGGACAAGTCTCTACAGACCAATAACATTAGTAAGAGATAACAATGCTTACATCGTCAGATCCAGTATCAGAAGGCCTTGCTTTTTTGGGTGCAATGACTGGGGAAAGTGATCCTTCAAAGTCGAACTGAAACATAACCCCAAAACAGAAGACAAAATTGTTACTTCATTGCTGTTAACTAACCAGTATAAGGACTCAGATTCTGTTCTGCTAATTATAGAATCTAAAGAAAGTCACTGACACTCTTTTTTGACCAGGAAGTATGATATAAATCTCTCCTAAGTGCTCATGGAGCTAAATCAAGTGTGTAAAGCACTCAGTACAGTGCCTGAGCTCATAGGTACAATAATGGTCATCTCTTTTTCTCTCTGACTTTCTCTTCCTACTTCCTGATGATACAAATTATATCTACACAGAAGAATACCAAAAATAACATAAGGAGTCATTAGCACTCTCCACAATGTCATATGAAATGAAAGCATAAACAAACAAACAAGTCTAGACAAAGCAAACAGAAAACAAGCAACATGGAATGTGATGGCCACTGAGGGCCATTTCATCCCTAGCTTAGCCTCAGAACTGTCTCTCTATAAAAACTCATGTGGTCAGTGTGTCATTTAATCATGATTCCTGGAAATTGTAATTTCCAACAAAATTCTAAAAACTCAAAAATAACTCATAAATATTTATTTTAAAATTCTCTCCATAACCATGACAGCTGCTGGTTGCCAGATAGTTGATCACATTGTGAATCCCAAGACTGTGTTATTTACTGGGAAAAAAAAAAACAAAACTGTTTCTAGTTGTGGTGTGACTACAGACACACTTGTAGAACACACCTTTAATCTCAAACAATGAAATTAAAACTAGTTTATAGAAGGAAGCACCTCATGTTTGAAAGTGATGTCTAAATGAGTGGCACACAAAGTGACAAATCAGAGAAAGATTTGACAGAATAAAATATGTTCAACTCTCATGAGAAGAGAGAGGAAAGGGAAACTGTAAGAGGGAGCAGTGTGTGGGGGGGGGGGGGGGGGAGGGGGCAGGGCCGGGATAAGGCAGTTTTACCTGGAAAGATTTACAGAGACAGGCTGAAGAGAGAACAAGCTAGACATAGGTGAAGACAGAAAAAGACAGAAAAGGAAAAATCAGGAGATTATTACATATTAAGAACATATTGCCAGCATTTGTATGAGGCCAAGCAGAGCAATTCAGGAGAGACAGAAAAAGAAGCCAGATTAAATTTGTCAGCTGAGAAAGTAGTTTGAGCCAGAAGAGCTGTGTTGACCAGCCAGCCAGAGCCAGAAAGAGCTAGAAAGAGTGAGCTTATGGAGCAGTTAAGCCTCAGAGGCTGAAAACATTCTAAGTCTAGATGAGACGGTATGGAGTCTAGAAGCTTCCAGGCCTAGGCCTAGGGCAGCAGACTGAGGCAGCAGGCCTCCAAGTTACCTTTACAGCTTATATCATGAAGGAGATAGGAAGTCTCTGAAGGATCCTAAGCCAGAGGAGTGACTAACAGGACCTGACTTTATCAGGCTGCTAAGCTAAGAAGGGACCAAATACAAGCAAAAGGCTATAAACAGTTGGTCAAGACCTCAAGAGTTATACTTTATTCCTACTGGACCAATGAGAGCATGAGAAAAGAAAATCATCCCCACTCGCACAGAAAGAAGATAGTATTGCTCTGATCTAGCAAAGGGTCACTACATCACAGACATCAATGTGATGAAGGTGGTACTTCTAAACAATACTAGCAAGAACACCGACTGGACACCCCTTCAAAATGTCATCTGGCCCAATGTCTTTTTTTTTTGGGGGGGGGCGGTTCGAGACAGGGTTTCTCTGTATAGCTCTGGCTGTCCTGGAACTCACTCTGTAGACCAGGCTGGCCTCGAACTCAGAAATCTGCCTGCCTCCCAAGAGCTGGGATTAAAGGCGTGCGCCACCACCACCCAGTGGTAAAATGTATTTTTTTAATAAAGACTCAATAACCTACTGCGTACTTGATTCATGCTACACAGGACAGTAAGCCTTAGTACTGGCATAGTCTAAGGCTTACGTGTTATTAAGTTTGCTAGGTTCTCTCGGTGTTACGTATCCAGTTAGACAAGCCCTGCATTTATAACAGGATAATGAAGAAAACAACTGTTATTACTTACACTTCGGGTCCATGCTAAGCGGTCTGTGTTATAACCCATCATGTTCAAGAGACAAATCACAAATAAACTCCATTCTGAGTGACAACTGGGTCCTCCTGGAGCACTGTGCACATTGTACCATTTGACGAGCACCTGAATTGCTACTTCTTTTGGCAGGATGAACTTAATTGCTTGCAGACACGTTTGTACTATAAAAAGCAAACACTGCTTTTAGTATGGTTCCTATGTACATACTTCTTCTTTTCAAATGGGAATGTTCAAATTGCTACATGTCAAGGCCAGCCCCCCAAAAGGGAACTGTTTCTAAGGAGTCTATTGGGCACAAACATTACCTCACCACTATAAGTCACTTTAAACTAACTACTGAATTCAACAGGGCTCACAGAAAATTTGAGGATAGATATCAGGTCCTTAATTCTGGATTAGAAATAAGGTGAGCATATAGCCCAGTTCACCAGAAATAACTCTGATTACAACTGTTGGCATCAGGGCATCCAAAGCCTCTGGCGTTGCATACAGGGAACATTCCCCCCCCCCCTTCCTGCTACTGCTGCCCCTCCTCGCTCTCAACTAAACCTCTTACACGTGGAACTGTTTGGGCCTAGTGTGTGGTATGTTCTGACGCGACCCGCCGTTCTAACACATCAACAACCACTGCTCCAGGAAATAACTGTTCCCTTCTCACTCTCAAAACAATCAAATTTACTTTATAAAAAATATCTAATTTCTACACCAATAAATTTATGTGAAATATGGATTAAATCCTTTAGTAGATTCAACATGCAGCACAGGAATGCTTAGGGATGCTGCAAGATGTTCTCAATGAGTGAACATTTCTGTCAACTAAAACTGCAACTTGTAATTTCTAAAATGTCTTCCTCGTCATGCTATAAGTGGGTTAGGGAAAATACTATCTAGTATGCACTGCTCATAGATATGCCAAGTCACTGATGTGAAAATCAGCTAGTGGAGAGAGCCAAGGGGACTGCCTGCTGTAAACTGCACAGTCACTATTGGGAGAAAATGGCTCCAGACAAAGTTTGCATTCTCGTTCCCTCCAGTCCACCACTGCCGCGGACACCATCTTTAGCAGCGTGGCCTCATCAATCTGCCGTAGGAGCACAGATTAGAAGCATATGGCTGTAAATCTTAGAAAACCAAAAAGGCATGTTTTAGCTGAAAACCAAACAAGAATAAACCAGATGTTGCCAAGGAATCACTCTACAAACACAAACTGCAGGCTGCTGTTCAGCAGCAGAGAGCACAGGCTGCTCTTGCAGAGAACCTGGGTTCAACGTCTAGCATCCATACAGCAACTTACAACATTCCTAACTCCAGTCTGAGGAGACCTGACAGCCTCTTCTGGCCTCCACAGGCACAGCATTCAGACAAAGTAAAGAGAACAGAAACTTGTCTCCATCAACAGTGTGGAAAACAAATTGAGAATGCACAGTACCTAATTCGGAGGTGGCCACTTCAGGGATAGTGATCCTAACCATGGAGCCATTGCTCAGTTCCTAGTGAAAAGAATGGAAACAAAAGAAACCCAACTGCTTAAGCATGCTAAGTTTTTAAAAGCTTTAAAAAAAAAATGGTAATTTTTACTACTGTCTGCCTGGCAAGGCAAAATGCAATAAAATGAACTGCTGTACTTTTCAATGAGACATGAACGCTTCTAACTAAACATGCATTTTTGTAAAATACTTTCAAAAATTCTTTTTTTTTTTTTTTTTGGTTTTCGAGACAGGGTTTCTCTGTATATCTCTGGCTGTCCAGGAACTCACTCTGTAGACCAGGCTGGCCTTGAACTCAGAAATCTGCCTGCCTCTGCCTCCCAAGTGCTGGGATTAAAGGCGTGCGCCACCACTGCCCGGCTCAAAAATTCTTTTAATAATGTTTTTATCTAAATACTATGAGACACCATCAAAAAGTGACTTTCTCCAAAAAGACAAAAGCACAGCAATACGAATTAATGGATTAAATTATTTAAATGTTTTAAATAAACTTGTTAAATACTTTTATTAGCTACTTGAGAATTTCATGTCTTTTTATCATAGTCACCCCCAACTCCTCACAGAGCCCCCTATTTCCCAACCCCCAGCTTCTTGTCTTCTCTCCTTCTTAACAACTCATCAAGTTCAATTTATGCTACCCATAAACTCCCGGATGTGGAGCAATCCACTGATGGGTGGTCATCCTACCAAGGTCACATCCTTAAAGGAACTGACCTTCCCTCCCCCAGAAACCATCCACTCCCCACAGCTCCTCAATTAGGGTTGGATTCAGTAAATGTTTAATATTGAATTCTTGGAAAATAAAAAAAGAATTAAAGTAAAATAGTACAAAATGATAGCATGTTTTAAAAATTATGAGATATCTGAAAGACAAAGTAACTCAGCAGTTAAAGCCTGGCACCTTGCATTCAATTCTTACAGCTCACAGGCAGAAGCAGAGAACAACTCCACAAAGTTGTGGTCATTCATGTCATGACTACATGAATGCATAATCAGACACATATGTACATCAGATAACAATAATAAGCGTTTAAAATCACGAGAAATGTTCGTTTTCATTTCCACACATAACTTTACATCCTGCCAAATATGAAGTATCAGGCAAATAACCCTTAGCCAGCTACTCAACCTCTGGAGGAGGACTTACTAGAGTGACTCTGTTATGAACAGGGTCTCGCACAGAATGAATGTAAGTTCCAAGCTGCTGGAATGTGCAATCCTCATTGTAGAGAGAATCATTAAGTTTTGAAGAATCCCTCAATTCTGGAACTGGAGACAACAGAACCACCTATAAAAAGTCACAATACAACAGATATGAAAAGACTTTGAGAATTAAAGACAAGAACTGTATTTCTGCGTATGGTTGATGATTCCAATCATTCTGCTCCAGTAATGATGACCCTGCAGCAGGCCACGTCCTAAGTTCTTCCCAGGAAATTACAAAAAGCATCTGACTGACAACATACGTCCACATCCACATTATGACGTCCTTCAATGTAGACCACTTGTCTCTAGGCTTTGCAGTCTGGTGAGCACAGGCACCAGCCTAGGGCACTCCCAGAACTCAGCCTCATTCCTCAGTAGCACTAACAGCCTCAGACAGTAACGCTGCTGGCAGCACACTTCACTCACACTTCTCCAGGCCTGCCCTGTCACTCTCCTCCTTTCTACACACATGAAGCTTAGACCGTCCTGATCTCTCTTGTAGACATAGACTTCACTTGACCTTCCTAGCTTCAAATAACGACATGAGAAACTTCTCACAAAGCTATAATGCCAGAGGAACTGCACTCAGAACAATGTCTTTTCATCTACCGTCTTCAAAAACGCATTTTTGAAAAAAAACAAACAAACAAACAAACTGGGTGTGATCCCAGTCCTACCACTTAACAGCTCTCTAACTTTGGACAACTAAGTTCCGTGTACCTCCGTGTGTCCACGATAAAGTGAGCACCAGGCATCTTCCCAATCAGTAGAGTTGTTATAGGAAAATACTGAGAGAGCAGACAGTGCCTAGCATGTAGAAATTTTAAAATAAGTTATTATAATTATTACCTATTATCATCCCACTATCTGTTCTGCTCCACCCAACATAACTATTTACTCATTCCACAGATCTGATGCATCTTTAGCTTATGTGTTAAGAGATAGAGATACAAGGATTAACAGATCTAGCTACATGGTAGTGAATACTTGAAATCTGAGCACTGACAAACTGAAGGCAGGGACATCGGGAGCTCAAGGTTATTAAAAAAAGTCTGAGACCAGCATGGACAACATGTAACAGCCTCAGAAAAAGTCTTGAACTCTCCTGTGTTCATGTCCTTGCCCTGAATGATCCTTTATTTACCCTTCTTATCTTCAAGATTCAGGCCAGCAACCAATGATTGGCCCAACTTGATACCCAACCCTGATACTATTAATGATACTCTGCTATGCTTACAGACAGGAGCCTAGTAAAACTGTCCTCTGAGAGACTCTAGGCAGCAGCCAATGGAAACAGATGTAAAGATCCACAGTCAAACTTTAGAGAGAGCTTTCGGGAGTCTGTGGAAGAGTCAGAGGAAGGATTGAGGGACCTAAAGGGATAGGGACCCTACAGGAAGACCAACAGAGGCAATCAACCTGAACCCCTGGGGGTTCCCAGAGATTGAACCACCAACCAAAGAAAAAGCATGAGCTAGACCTATTCCCTAATCCCCTGAAAATATGTAGCTGAAAGTACAGCTTGCTCTTCATGTCGGTCCCCCAACAACTAGAGCAGGGGCTGTTGTTGGGGGACCTAACTGTTGCCCACCTGTGGATCCCATTCCCCTAATGGGGCCACCATGTCTGGCCTCATTGGGAGAGGATGAGCCTTGTCCTACAGTGACTTGATGTGCCAGGGTGGGTTGATACCTTGGCAGCAGGGGACAGGGGGTCCCACTTCTCAGAGAAGGGAGGGGGTAGGAAGAAGAACTATGGGAGGGGAGTTGGGGAGAGGGCTGTGACCAAGATATAAAGTGAATAAATAAATTAAATAATTAATGGAAAAAAGGATTCAGCCAGGATTCTGTTCAGTGAATGGAGGAGCATTAATGGCTTCTATTTCTCACTTATAACATTTCAAAAATAATTTAATTTTATTTTATATGAATTAGTGTGAAGGGGAACTCTTGAGTTGTGACTGTTGTGAGCCACCATGTGGTTGCTAGGAATTGAGCCCAGGTCCTCTGGAAGGGCACTCAGTTCGTAACTGCTAAGCCATCTCTCCAGCCTCACGTATAACTCTTAAATGATGAATTCTTATGCAGAATACATATCTACTATATCCCGAGAAATTATAAAACCTTCATACTTTAAAAAATGTATCATTTTCAGCTCTCCACATCTTCAAAGAACACCTCTCACAGCACAAAGGAGGTCAGCATGCAGTACCACTTGTGCTCAAAAATATGTATTTGTAAATATTACCTAAAATTAAATTAGCCATGGAAAGAGCTGATACTAGACCAAAAGTCTTCAAAACATGATTAACATTTGACAAGACCTAATCTACTTCTTACCTCATCCATTGATCCAAGTAATTTACTAAGAGGCTTTGGAGTACTAACACCATCGAGTGGGGTACTGGGCCGAGGCATCATGTTCGACATTGTCAGGGAAGGAGCCGGAAGTCCAGGAATAAAAACTTTCCCCACCTTTGAGTAATAAACAGATGAGAAGGAAGGTGTCAGTGACTGCATCACCTTAAGTTATATGTTTAGGCACATAAGACAACTATAGTGTACTCATACAAATGAAAATAAATAAGTAATATATATAAAGAAAGAAAAACAACTCAATTTTTTAAAAAGCTGAAGATATTATATAAAATCTAATAAGATATATCAAGAGTCATATAACTCCTTTATATAAAAATTCAAAAACAAGGAAAGTAAACAAACTGATCTCTAGTGACATGAATATATGCACAAAGCTAACAATAAAATCAAGGGACGGTTTACTGGAAATATCAGGATAGTGTATTGGAGAGGCAGGTGGCGGTTGCATTCTGAAAACATAAAAAAGTTACTGGCAGGACAAGTTAGGAGGGTCCTAAGACCTATATTACTAGATGAGACCCTGCCTTAAAAATAATAATAATTTAATTGAAAAAATAAAAATACTTATAATGCATCTCCTTCATTGTTCTTTAAGTATATATTTTTTATTTACTTATGTATTTATTTTTAATTTCTTCAGACAAGGTCTCACTATGTATCTCTGCTGTTCTGGAACTCATTCTATAGATGAGGCTAACCTTGAACTCACAAGAGATCCAGCTGCCTCTGCCTCTCAAGTTCTGCAATTACAGATGTGCACCTCCATACCCAGCTTAAGCACATATTTTTAAACTTGGCAAATGTTACAAAAGGAAGCTGCAACTTATACAACACTTAGTATAATGCAATCCTGCGACAATGCTGGTGCTTCCCAAAGCTACTCACCTTCCACTATGACACTGGTTTCTAAGACTCTAACTATACACAATTTCCCATTTGGGGATTACAGGTGCATAATGTCAATGCATTTAACAGCAAACCTTAATCCAAATTATGACTGGCCTCCACAATTAGCTTCATTCCCACAAGAATGTTCTTCCACACTGCAGAGTAGCAGCAGGGACAACTGTAAACAATGGAGGCAGTTCTACCAAAAGCACGAGGCACTGCTTTCAACATACCCGCACCACTCCTGTGTACAGCACCAGGGTCCCACTGCCTTCTAGTACCAACATGGTGTGTATCTTCTAAAAAACAAAACACAAGCTCTTGTATTCTGAGTAAATTAACATAATTTTCCAGAATAACTCTGATAAAGCATAACAATTTCACTGTGTGCTTACCTCCACTGGGGCTGCGTCTTTTGCATGTATGTTGGTAACAGAGCCAAAGATAAGCTGGGTCTTGTCATTACTCTCTTGAAACTTTACACAGCTAAATATGAAAATAAAAACAAAACAAACAAACAAAAAACCAAGTTGTATGAATGTCATGCGGGTTAGCACTGTAGCATATGCCTTTAATCTCAGCTCTTGGGAGGCAGAAGTGGGTAGATCTCTGTGAGTTTGAGGACAGCATAGACTACATAGCAAGTTCCAGGACAGCCAAAGATACACACACACATACACACACACACACATACACACACACACAGAGAGAGAGAGAGAGAGAGAGAGAGAGAGAGAGAGAGAGAGGGAGAGAGGGAGAGAGGGGGAGGGAAAGAGAAAGACAGAAGTCTGTGTTCACTATAGTTAGAAGACATAAGAAGACATAGTATGGGATGTTATGACTATTATACAAATCTGCAGATATGAGAAAACGGCTTGAATCTTATAAAAATATACACAAAGGAATACATGTAAAACAACAGAAAGATATGTGGGTCATATTAAAACCAGTTTCCTGATTTTAAAAACATGCTATAGTTACCACTTGGAGAAAAAAGTGCATGGGGGCCAGAGAGCTAGAAGACTCAGCAGGTAAAGCGAGACAGCCTGGGTGTAACCCATAGGGCCGTATAGTGAAGGAAGACAGATTCCTCCAACTTGCCCTCAGACCTCCACAGGAATGCCATATGATACACACACACACACACACACACACACAC
>JADRCD010155056.1:0-20826 GCA_019843815.1 Montemys delectorum | reverse complement strand
AAGATCTTTACCAACCCTATATCTGATAGAGGGCTAATATCCAATGTGTACAAAGAACTCAAGAAGTCAGTCTCCAGAGAACCAAATAACACTATTAAAAAATGGGGCATAGAGCTAAACAAAGAATTCTCTACTGATGAACACCAAATGTCTGAGAAACACCTAAAGAAATGTTCAACATCCTTAGTCATCAGGGAAATGCAAATCAAAACAACTCTGAGACTCCACCTCACACCAGTCAGAATGGCTAGGATAAAAGACTGAGGTGACAGCAGATGCTGGAGAGGCTGCGGAGAAATAGGAACACTCCTTCATTGCTGGTGGGATTGCAAACTGGTACAACCACTCTGGAAATCAGTGTGGCGGTTCCTCTGGAAATTGGACATAGTTCTACCAGAGTACCCAGCCATACCACTCCTGGGCATATACCCACAAGATGCTCCATCATGTAATAAGTACACATGCTCCACCATGTTCATAGCAGCCTTATTTATAATAGCCAGAAACTGGAAACAACCCAGATGTCCCTCAACAGAGGAATGGATACAGAAAGTGTGGTACATCTACACAATGGAGTACTACTCAGCTATTAAAAACAATGAATTTATAAAATTCTTAGGGAAATGGATGGATCTGGAGGGTATCATCCTGAGTGATGTAACCTAATCACAGAAGATCACACATGGTATGCATTCTTTGATAAGTGGTTATTAGCCCAGAAGTTTGGAATACAGGAAGAACGACCCACAAACCACAAGAAACTTTAGAAGAAGGAAGACTAAAAGGTGGACATTTCATTCCTTCTTAAAAAGGGGAATCAAACACCCACAGAAGCAGTGGCAGAGATTAACTATGGAGCAGAGACGGAAGGAAGGACAAGCATATAGCTATCTCCTAAGAGGCTCTGACAATACCTGACTAATACAGATGTAGAGGCTCACAGCCATTCATTGAACTGAGTACACGGTCCCCAATGAAGGAGTTAGAGAAAGGTTCTATGGAGCTGAAGGGTTTGCATCCCCTTAGGACGAACAACAATTACTAACTAGTACCCTCAGAGCTCCCAGGGACCCAACCACCAATCAAGGACTATACAGGGTGGGATTGAATGTACTGGCAGCAGGTATATAGTAGAGGATTGCAAATTCGATCATCAATAGGAGTAAAGGATCTCAGCCTTGTGAAGGTTTTGTGCCCCTGTGTAGGGGAATGCCAGGTCCAATAAGTGGGAGAGGGTGGAGTGACAGGCATTGGGAGGGGGGAGGCAAAAGGGGTTTGTTCTTGTTTTTGTTTGTTTGTTTGTTTGTTTTGGAGGGGAAAATGGGAAAGGGAAAATGTACATGTAAATAAAGAAAATACCTAAAAAAATAAAAAAAATAAAAAAAAAGAAAATCAATTTTAATAAAAAAAAAAGTAGTCTACTTGAAGTTCTAGCCACAGCAATAAGAAAGCTAAGGAATTTAACTTGGTTACAAATTAGACTGGAAAGAATCAAAGTATCCCTATGTGTAGATCATATGATAGCATACACAAGTCACCCAAAAATTCTACCAGAGAACTCCTAAAGCTGAAAAAAAAATATCATCAAAGTAGCTGGATACAAAATTAACACAGAGAAATCAGGCAGCCTCCATTATAAAAATGATAAAAGGGCTGAGAAATATTTTAGGGAAAAATATACTATTCAATAGCCATGAATAATATTAATTATCTTGGTGAAACTCTAAACCAAGCAAATGAAAGATTTTTACATCAAGAACTTCAAGACCCTGAGGTCATAAGTATAAGGGTCACAGGATAGAAAGGTATCTGATGCTCATGGATAGGAAGGATTAGCACAGTGAAAAAATACCATCTTACAGAAAGCAATCTATAGATTCAATGAGATCCCCGTCAAAATTCCAACACATTTTTAAACAGAATTCTCAACTAATATGGGAAAACAAAAATCCAGCATAGCCAAAACAGCAATTAAAAAAACCAAAAATCAGAAACAAAACAAAAACATGAAACAGTTTGTAGAAACATCCATCCCATGACCTCAAGCTGTACTACAGAGCAATGATGAGATATTGGTACAGAAATAGATATATCTGGAACAGATATGCTGGAAGCTTGAGGCATTGTCTGCCTCATAGAGCACACATCTCTTGCAGGAGCAGCTGTGAGGGGTCTGGGCTGAAATGTGAGTCATTGGTCTTAGGAGCTATCACCAAACACCTACCATATCTTGGGAACAAATTTACTTCACTCAGTGGGTCTCTGAGTGTTCTCAGGTGACTGTTCTACTGGACTCTAGCTGTCAGAACTGCCCACTGCCACACATTTCCCTCTTTCCTGTTTTTAAAAGAGAGGTCTTATTAGAATAAATGTCTACTATGTTGGGATAAGTATAGGGTCCCTGGAGTGATTGTGTCATTTGTGGTGAAAATTTTGGGTGGGTGGAAGTATCAGAAGAAATCATAGGACAGAGGAGTAACACAGTTAAGTCAGAGGGTGAGGAAAGTAGGTGAGGTGAGAGATTATAGAATCAATTTTCCATGGACAATACAGATTGAGGGTAAAAACATCAGTTTTGAACAGCAATTAAATAATTCTAGGTAGAAATTACGTTTTTCTTACGATCACATAACTTACTCCAAGTTCAGCAGCCATTTCTCTTTGGCAGGAGAGTTCATCTGTAGTTAGAAGGTCCCAAGTCTATTGTCTGTCCTCTGTTTGGTTCAGTGTGTGTCTTGAGAACTTGCAGT
This sequence comes from Montemys delectorum, assembly GCA_019843815.1. Lineage (NCBI taxonomy): Eukaryota > Metazoa > Chordata > Mammalia > Rodentia > Muridae > Montemys > Montemys delectorum. Next base: position 18,076 of record JADRCD010155056.1, on the reverse strand, counting down.
CAGATGAGGCATCCTGTTGTTTGCAGTCCCCAGGAGACTGCATGGTCTCTGATGGACCTTGTAGCTGCAGACACTGTCCTTCCTCATTGGGGTGAACCTGTAGAATAATTATTACAAAATAGCAGTACTCTAGCAGAAGAATGTCTGCAATTGTTTGTTTAGGACCATTGTTAGGACCTTAGAAAGCAAAGATTTGTGAGGGATTTAGTCCTGGAAGGAATATTTAAATCTGCTTTACGTATCTGAGGAAAAAAAATCTCTGGGATAGGCAGTAACAGTTTTTCTGTGAAAGGAAACCCATTGTTTATTAAGGCTGATTTGACCTGTGGAAGTAGATTAGGTAACTTAAGAAATCTTGAGTTGAAAACTCCCTACTGATAGTAGGGAGAAAAATAAAAGTTCAAATGAACAAACAAGAAAATTTTGAGTTGAAAAGCAAAGTATAGTCATTCCTATAAGGCGTACAAGCGAAAAAAAAACTTCCAGTCCAGCAGTTTTGGCTGGCTTAGATGGATAGGCTGTGTGTGCAGCAAGCAAGCTATGTGTTCCTTGTTCATTTGTCCTTGAAAAGGAAGGAATAAAGTTTTAACCTTGAAAAAGTTTAAGGGTCGACTGGCTTTTAGCTGAAGCTGCAGGTGGTTATCCCATGCAAGTGTGCTGCAAATTAGCTAGCAGGTAGGCAGAACTCAGAGCTCAGAGGCAGCACTAAGGTCTGGGGCAGGGGAGGGGGTAAAGAGTAGAATTTCCCACCATTTTGGAAGACACAAAGAGAGGCAGAGTCAAGAAGTCCATGCAGCCTGCCTTTCCAAGGGATGAAGGGAGAAAGGAATGGGAAAGGAATGCCCAGTTTTTCAACTAGCTTACTTAAAATTTAGTTAACTGATTCTGCCTGCAGCCGATTTCTGCCTGTTTGTATGCAACAGAGGGCTGGGCTGAGTTTCTCTGGCACAGAGTGCTTTTTCTACTGTGGAACTCTCCACAGGCCACCCCATCCTCTCGAGAGCAGATGCACTCTCTTTATGAATACACTACTGCAGGGAAACTGCCAGGTGCAATCCCCAGGCAGGCAAGAAAAAAAGGTTAATATGGTAGTGTAACTTTACACTCAGGCAGAGATAGAGCTGATCAGGCAAGTGCAAAGCAATTGTCTGCATACCTTACCTCAGTGCTGGGTGTGTGTGTGTGTGTACCAGTCCGAAGGAAGTAGAGGTAGAGACAGGTAAAGGGAGTGGTCCCTTGGCCTGCCAGGAGGCCAGGGACTTTGGTTTCCAGATGCTGCTGCGCAATTCAGGTGCCGCAGGATGCTCCTGGGGTCTGGGAAGGAAAGGAACAAGGGCATGAGGAAATAGCAGTACAGCTGTTCTATTAGTGCAGGGCTAGGATTCACTTGCATTCATTCTCTACCAGACGTCCTTCCAAAAGGTGGAGGTCTGCTGTTGAGGTCCGGGTCTCTCTCTCACCCCCAAGGCTCACCTGTTACTGCATGATGCCTTAATTAAAAAGGAGGCAAAGTATAGTTGAGTTATTTTATTATAGGAAGGATAAAATATGCTATTTAAGTAAAGAGAGAGAAAAGAGAGGAAGGAGAGAGAGAGAAAGGAAGGAGAGGGTGAATGCCAGAGAAGAGAACAAAGAGAAAGAGAGGAGAGAGAGGGGGGAAAAGTAAGAGGTAGATAGGAACAAAATGCAAGAGGAAGAGTGCAAGAGATTGAGAGTAAGAGAGGAAGTAAGAGAGTGAGTAGGAGGCAAACCACCCATTTTATTGTATGGGGCATTACATTCCAGGCTTGTGATCAAACAACTGGATGTGAGTTCCAGGTAGAATGCTGGGAGCTTGAGGCATTGTCTGCCTGATAGAGCACACATCCCTTGCAGGGGCAGCTCTGAGGGGTCTGGGCTGAAATCTGAGCCATTGGTCTCAGGAGCTATCACCAAACTCCTATTGTCCCTTGTGAATAAATTTACTTTGCTCAGTGGGTCTCCAGGGTTGTCAGGTTTTCGCTCTACTGGACCCTGGCTGTCAGAACTGCCCAGTACCCCACAGCAGTCTCCATTATAAAAATGATAAAAGGCCTGTGAAATATATGAGTGCAAAATATTCTATACAATAGCCATGAATAGAATATAGTACCTTGGTGAAACTCTAAAAAAAGCAAGTGAAAGGTTTTTACAACAAGAACTTAAAGACCCTAAAAGTATAAGGGTCACAGGATAGAAAGGTATCTGATGCTCATGGAAAGGAAGGATTAGCACAGTGAAAAAAAAGATCATCTTATCAAAAGCAATGTACAGATTCAATGAGATCTCCATCAAAATTCCAACACATTTTTAAAAATAATTCTCATCTTACATGTGAATTGTGCAATTGTCTCACCAGCAAGAACACACGCGGACACCTTCTGCAGCAACCGTTTATTGCATCTTTTAGAGGAAGACCCCAAGCCCCGAAAAGGCGCTGCTTATATATACCCTGGAGTGGCGTGTTCATTTCTGATTGGCTGTTTGCTCATTACCTCATGTGATGCCCCAGGATAGGCTGTGACTTGGCGAGCTCTGGCCCTTAGCACATTTGCAGACTACTTGTTTACAGGGAGAAGACACCGGATGCCGGTGCCATCTTGTAATGGTGACTCAGCTAGCTTGGGCGTGGCTCTCTACATCTCCCCCTTTTGTTTTAAATGATAGGCTCTGGCTGATGCCCTGTGTCTTAGGCTAGCTGATGTGCTGTCCATTACCAGCACCAAGAGATCAGTAGGATACTTTGGATCACTATTTATTAGTGTGCTCTTGGTTTATGGCATCAGCCTAATTCCGTCGTAGGGGCCAAAGGCAGCGGGCCTCGAGGACATATGGCAGTTTGACTCACTCTCCCATGTGCAATGGGATAAGACCCCACGGGGTGCAAGAGCTAAGTCTCACTGACCATTAGCTTTTAAGTATTTATTTTGTTTTTATCATGCTGAGCCAAATATCGGGAGAGGCTCTTTGTTCTAGTGCAGCAAATGCTTGGGCAATTACTACCTTGTCATGTTTTTGTTAGGCTCTGAGCTTGCAAACTATCTAGAGAAGAAACACTAAGCCAGCACACAAGGCAACACCAAACAGGCCAATTCCTACCCATTTCTTAAGGAAAGAAAAGGCTGAAGAAATCTAGGAGGTAAATTTAGTAAATCCTTGAGCCAGGGACAGATCTAATATTCTGGAGAGCCATGATGAGGACAGGAATTATCTGCTGGGATATCCTTTGGGGAGCCATCTTCAGTGATGAGGATTTTTTGTGTCAATCGCTCCGGCAGCCAGAACGGGTTGTTTTCTTCCTGTGGGAAAACACAAACAGCTTCCCTGGATCTTATCAAGATAGGATCCGGGCCCTTCCATTGTTCAGTCAAGACATCCTTCCACTTGACCATTTCTTTTGGCCTATCAGGCTCTAAGCAATGGGAGTCAGCAGCCAAATGGCCCTGACTATCCAGATTTTAAAAATTAAGAGTAAAGAGTGCTATAGAAACGATTACTCATGGCACTAAGGGTAGAGCCTCCTCGACTCCCCTTTTTTGTTTTAAATGATAAGATTTTAGCGTGCGATGAGCCCATTCTATGATGCCTTGTCCTTGAAGATTGTATGGAAATCACACACAAGCCAGGATATTTCCACTCGCAGCCTACTTGTGCTAGTTGCCAAAGGGTATTTATTTGTTCTTACTCAGCTGCATTACGGCAGCTGCTTCCATGCCTCTATAGCAATCTGATTCACCTGCTCAAAGACTTGTAATGGGTAACCAGTCTGTTGATTAATTTGAAAGTCTGTTTGTTAATTAACAGAAAAGCAACTTTGCTCCAAAAGCATATCCCTATCCCAGGCTTGAATCCCAGCTTCGTGATTAGCGTCTGCTTGTTCATTAGCAAATTAAAGTGAAAGAGGCTGTGATCTGTAAGTATGGACTCAGCCAAGGACTTTATAACCTTAAAATCCAAAGGCTCATGAAAACGCTGACCCTATGCATCTTGAAAAACTGGATAAACAAGTGGCAATTCAATTTTAACTGTAGGGCTGATAGTAGATCCTGTATCCAACTCTCCTTTTTTGACTTTACTGAACACTTCTCTTTTATCTGCTCTAATGTTGCCTGGGAGTTTGCCGCGGGCCAGGAAGCCACTCAGTTCTTATTTCTCGCCTTCTTTTGCTCTCAATTTTGCCACCCATCTGGATGGTACCTTTCCTCCCCACAGCGGGTCGCCTCTTCATCTAGGTTCTCCTCCTCGGAGGGACTCAGTTCTTTTAACTCAGAGCTATCAAGCCCCAAGCCCTCTAGTTCTTTTACCGGATCCTTCGTATGCTTCTCTCCCAGGGCGTACTTTCCCTTATCTCTTGCTTCCACGGACTGAGCGTCCTTGGAAGGGCCTATTTTTGTTTTAAGCATGCCTTTTCTTTTTTCTCTCTGAGCTCTTAGTCTCTTATCCCGCTCTGTTTCTGACATATTTTCTTGTAAGCAAAACAAAACCAAAAGAAAAAGAGAGAACGCAAACAAAACAATAATGGAAGCTTTTAAATAAGGAGAAAAATGAAAGAGATCAAGAGCAAAAGAAAGATGAAGGAGATCAAGACCAAACATGCCTCTCAGAGCTTATCTTTGTCCTGCAGTTCTGAATCCTCCCCTCGGCGTCAGCGATGGTGAATTCCCGGGTTTCAGCACCAACTGTGAACCGCACAATCGTCTCGCCAGCAAGAATGCACACGGACACCAGGATCTTTCTGCAACAACCGTTTATTGCATCTTTTAGAGGAAGACCCCAAGCCCCGAAAAGCCACTGCTTATATATACCCTGGAGTGGTGTGTTCATTTCTGATTGGCTGTTTGCTCATTACCTCATGTGATTCCCCTGGATAGGCTGTGACTTGGCGAGCTCTGGCCCTTAGCACATGCGCAGACTACTTGTTTACAGGGAGAAGACACTGGATCCCGGAGCCATCTTGTAATGGCGACTGAGCCAGCTCGGGCGTGGCTCTCTACACTTACATAGGAAAACAAAACTCCAGCATAGCAAAAACAAAAATTAATTGTTATCTCCCCCTTTAGCTCAGTTAGCAGACACTCTGACAGTCTTTTTTTTTTTCTTTTTGGAAGCAGCTATCTCACCTGGGAATTTAAACAAATCTCTCTGTAGACTGTCAGTTTTTCTTTGAAGAAGCCACCTAGAAGTTTACACACTGAGATATGAACATGCCTATTACATGAAGAAATCTGAATTGTTGGGGACATTGGCACCTGACCGTTTCTGCAGTGTTTATGTTATGCAAATATCATACAACCTAGAGATTTGGTTTCAGTTTTCATGCAATTATATAAATCCTGGCCTCTATAATTAAAATTGGATACCTTGATTTGAATTCAACTTGGTATTTGTAATTTCTCTCTCATTTCAAATTCTCTTTCAAATCCTTTTTCCCTCCTCTGAGAAAACTGAGTTCCTTAAACTGCAGGCAGTTACAATTAACAAACCAAAAATCAGAAACAAAAAAAAACACACTAAAAAGATGGTAGAAACATCCATCCCATGACCTCAAGCTGTACTACAGAGTAATGATGTTAAATACTGCAAGATATTGGTACAGAAACAGATATGTTTATGAATGGAATAGAATTGTAGACCAGAAATAAACCTCTACTCCTATGGACAGCTGATTTTTATACAGAATCATAAACAATACAATCAAAAACCATGAAAGTATCTTTAACAAATTGTGCTGGACTAACTGGATCTTTACCCGTAGAAGCATAAAAATAGATCCAATCCACAACTATTGCCATGAACAGAACTCAAATCTAAGTGGATCAAAGTCCTCAACATAGAACTAGATATGATAAATCTCATAGAGGGGAGTGTGGAAAATATCCTTAAAGACATTGGTACAAGAGATAAGTACCTGAACATTAAACAAATGGTTGAAGCTCTAACATCAAAAAATCATAACTGAGATCTAAAGAAACTGAAAAGTTTCTGTAATGCTAAAGACCCCGTCCATATGAAAAATCTACAGCACACAGAGTGGTAATGAATCTTCACAAACCCTACATAAGACAACTACTGCCAAAGAGTGAATAGAATTTGGGGACTCTTATGGACTAATGGAAGGAAAGATCTCTGGCCCCAAAGAACACACATAGGAAGACCAAAAGAATCAACTATCCTGGACCTTTGTTATATCTGATTGTGAACCACCAACCAAAGAACATATATGGGCTGGATCTAGGCGTCCCTACATATGTTCAAGTTGCTATTCTTATGTGTTCTGAAGACTGGAATGGTGGCCATTTAAAAAGCTGTTGGCTGTAGGTGATATAGTTTCTTCAAGCTGAGGTAGCTTGTCTAGTCTCGGTAGCATAGGAAGCAATTAAACTTACAAAGGTATCAAGCGTCATGTGGAGGCATACCCAGGAGGACCCCACATTCTCAGTAAAGATATATAAAAGATTTATCACTGATGTGGGGGGATTTAAAGTGAATAAGGAAAATATTAAAATATAACAGATAAACATTTGACTAAGATACAAAAGGAAGGGGTTAATCTTGGGAAAAATCATAAATAATTTGTTATAAGCAATGCAATTTTGTTCTTAGATTCCATTCCAATAATACGTTGAAACTATGTTCTAGTTCCCAGAGCTGTGGAGTTTCCAGTAGGTAAAGAGCTTCCATTATTCATCTTTTGATCTCCACTACATAATGGCTGTTTTTTGACCAGCTTCCAATATTTATAGTTTCCTCCCAAAACATAATGATTACTCCATTATGAAGTCTTTAACTGTTTGTATCCATAAATTCTGTTTTCAATCCTTGTTTACCCAAACATACTCTTCATATCCAGAGAAGAATAAAGAGATTTGATTTGTTGGACTGTAAATGTTACATTTTGTATCAGTTGATATAGATCAATCCTATAAGGAAATATATCAGTAAATCCTAATTTACCTGGAAAAATGTAACTGTAACTTGGCAAAACTTCTTGCAGTTTTCAAACTTAAAAGCTCTGCATCATTCGGGCTAATGTTTGCAGTTCAAATCCTAACTCTATTCTTAGACAGACTCTAGATTCTTAGTTGGACTCTACAATAAATATTTTTTTCTTTCTTGACCTGGTGAATCTAAAGTGACACTATGAAACTTCTGTAATGTTTGAAAGATATGACAATTAACTATAAAGGCTTCCAAATGTGGCAACACTGGAGACATTTAGTAGGTCATGCTTACAGGTCCATAGGTTGGAAAGCAATGCATGGAGATGGTTTTTGTTGCTATAGATGCCAGGAGCAAGAGATTAATGCCACCTATCTCTTCTCAGGTGGCTCCCTCCCCTACTCCAGAGACAGCAATGCAGAGTCCCATGTCAGGAAGAACTGTATACTCCCAGCTCTGGTACAAGTAAGCAGTTAGAATTCTGGTTTTCATACAGGTGGCCTTAAATATGAATTAGATAATTAACATAGCAGTCAGAAAAATATGTACATTGCAATAATATATACAGTATAATTTATTCATAATCCTCAGAAAATAACCCATCCTTGATAACTATATAAATATTCTCACATCCATGTGTGTATATGAATTATCCATATTAAATATAAAATATATTTTGAATATATTACCCAGGATAAATTCAGATTATATGCATTATATATAAATTATATACACTGCATATGATTTATATATATACATATATATATACACACATTGCGTACAGTGAATAAAACCATATACATTAAATATTTAGGACATACTTGAAATGCAAAATATATACTTTAAATATAAATTATATATGTTAAAATATGAATTAAATGAGTTAAATATATAAAATATGTGTTGTACTCTATACAAAATATATAATTTCCCATGTTCACAAGGATAGAGAATTATGGAATGATTTCATGGGGCTTTTAAATATCAGTTACATAAAATAAAAAGAAGGAAGCTGTACAGTCCTTTATTATTTATTTTGATATATTTTAACCTTGAATACCAAGGACTCTCTGTTGTTGAACATTTATGGCACACTTCCACTCAGCCTATTTATGCTGAGTTTAACTGGCAGGACTCGCTTACTGGCATTTGACAGGGTCCTGATCCAGTATTTGTGGGACAGTGGGCAGTTCTGACAACCAGAGTCCAGTGGAGCGGCCACCATGCTACCCTGGAGATCTACCAAGCAAAGTAATTTGTTCAAAAGGGATTGTAATAGTTCCGTGATAAGCTCCTGAGACCAATGGCTCAGATTTCAGTCCAGACCCCTCACAGCTGCTCCTGCAGGAGATGTGTGTTTTATCAGGCAGACACTGCCTCAAACTCCCAGCATTCTAGCTGGACCTTACACACAGTCATCTGACCACAAGCCAGGAATGACATGTCTCATACAATAAAAGGGGTGGTTTGCCCCCTCCTCACTCTCTTGCTCCTTACTAACTCTTACTTCTCTCCCCCTCACTCTTACTTTCTCTCTCTCTCTTGCTCTCTTGTTCTCTTGCTCTCTTACTCTTCCTCTCTCTCTTTCCTCTCTGCTCTATTTTCTTCTCTGCCTTTCTCCATCTCCTTCTATCTCTCTCCTTTCTCTCCTTTCTTTCTCTTTACTCAACCAGTATATTTCTCCTTCCTACAACAAAATTACTCATTGATACATTGCCTCCTTTTTAATCAAAACGACATGCAGCAAACATGTCAGGCCCACAGGAGAGAGAGAGAGAGAGAGAGAGAGACCTAGGCCTCAGCAGCAGGCCCACTGCCTCCAGAGGGAGAGAGATATCCTCAAGCCAGGGCTACAGCCCAGGCTCCCCTGGTTTTGGAACATCAAATATTAACATGCAGGAGCGAGTATGATTGTGTTTTTCCACAGGATGCTGAAAGAACCCAGATAGCTCAGTTGGAAAACTCATGTGTTAACTCCTATTGAGGAGCAGACAACAGTTAGCTCCTTTTTTTGTAAAATACAGAATTCAGTATAATGCTATATACTAATATACATCCTTTTGTAAACTAAAGTTCACATAAGATTCATGGAATCAAAGTCCTAAGATTTGGACTCCAGATAAGAACACAGGCCTGTTGAAGAAAATGGGATATGCTTGGAGTCTTGGGATTGCTTAACTTCCCCAATTGCTAGACAATTTTAATTTCATTTCATAACCTACACTTGTCTCAGCAGATTTTCAACTGGCTAACAGATTCCATCCAGGGATCAGCTGTGGAGCTGCTGAACTCTGTACTTGCTAAAAGCTGATGTTATACAGCTCAGTTGATGTGATTTCCCCCTGTTTAGCTAATCAGGTGTTTGTGATAAATGTCCAATTGCCCAGACTTTGACTAGTATTTAAGCCTTTCTGAGACCCTTTACAATGTCCTACTATCAACAGGAAGCATATACAAAAGGGAGGTGTGGCATCCATTGTCAGACTCTATGGGCTAAAACATAGGGTCAAAAAGAACTCCTGCTGCCCTTGGGTATACTCTGAAAACAACTCTTTGTCACTTGTCTTGTTTTGTATCCTTGTCTTATGAGTTGATGATTCGAAAAATGAATGTATCTATTTCTAGAGATTGTTTAAAGTAACCTGTGACTATTGTTCTTTTGTTATCTGTGTGGAGCTAAGTTCAAAGTACCTTTCTATGAACCTAATTTGATTCCTTATATATCTAACATTTTATATGGTATTTCTGTTTTGATATTTACCCTTATAGGTCATCTTTCCAGTTAACGTTTCAGAGCCTTAGTGTTCAGATAAAGTTTCATAAGTATTGGATGCAGTTCAAAAATATTGAGTAGGCCTCATGATTTGTGAAAAAGTTGTTAAACTCCTTCAGTTTGATGTTTCAAATGCTGACTCAGGATGCTTAGAGTGATTAAGAAAAATCATGACTTCCTGGTCGTTCTTTACTCATTTGGACTTTTCAGTACCAGCCTTTGGTACTCTAATGGTTTTAGGATTATGCCTCTTTCCACTTCTGGTTGACTGTACCCTCCATTCCTTGTTTAACATCTGTGCAGATATTCATCATATCCATACCTAACCTGTAATCAAATAGGTTGGATCTCCCATTGCAAAGATTAATAGTCAAAGAAGGTTAAGTATTTTTTCAGAAGTGGATCAATCTAATTCAGGGCATGAGTGGTAGGATTCATGTTCAAATGAAGGGTAAAGACCACACTTCTTAAAGGGATGCCTAAGACAGGCACAGCTGGTCTGCACCAATAGGTGAGGCAGCTTTGGCTTGTATAATGTTAAAAATGAAGAGTCAGAATGGCTAAGATCAAAAACTCAGGTGACAGCAAATGTTGGTGAGGATGTGGAGAAAAAGGAACAATCCCTCCAATTGTTGGGGGTATTGTAAGCTAGTACAATCACTCTGGAAATGAGTTTAGCAGTTCCTCAGAAAATTGAACATAGTACTCCCAGATGATGCAGCTATACTACTTCTGGACATATACCCTGAAGATGCTACAGCATGTAATATGGACACATGTACTGCTATGTTCATAGAAGCCTAATTTGTAATAGCTAGAAGCTGGAAACAACCCAAATGTCCTTAGACAGAGGAAAGGATATAGAAAATAGGGTACATTTGCACAGTGGAATACTATTCAGCTATTAAAAAGAATGACCATGAAATTCACAGGAAAATGGATGGAACTGGAAAATATCATCCTGAGTGAGGTAACTCACACACAAAAGAACATAGGTGGTATGTACTCACTGATAATGTTGTCATTAGCTCAGAATTCACACGATACAATTCACAGACCACATGAAGCTCAAGAAGAAGGAAGATCAAAGTGTGGGTGCTTCCATCCTTCCTAGAAGGGGGAACAAAATACTCACAGGAGTAAATATGGAGAAAAATTAAGGAGCAGAGACTGAAGGAGAGGCCATCCAGAGGAGACTGCCCCACCAAGGGTTCAATCCCATATACAGTCACCAAACTAGGACAATATTGTGGATGCCAGCAAGTCCTGGTTGACTGGAGCCTGATATAGCTATCTCTTAAGAGGCTCTTTCAGAGCCAAACAAACACAGAGGCAAATTCTGGAAGCCAAGCACTGGACTAAGCTCTGGATCCCAGATCGAGGAGTTGGAGAAAGGAGATAATGAGCTAAGGGTGTTCACAGCCCCATGGAGGAGGAACAACAGTGTCAAATTGCCAGACTAGAACACCAACCAAAAGGTAAATATACAGGGACCCATGGCTCCAGGCCACATATGTGACAGAGTATGGCCTTGTTGGACATCAGTGGCAGGACTGGCCCTGAGGCCTGAGGCAGTTCAATGTCCCAGTGTAGGGGAATGCCAGAGTTGAGGTGGGAGTGGTTAGGTGGGTGGGGGAGGATCCTCATAGAGGCAGAAGGAGGAAGGATGGAGTAGGGGGTTTCCAAAAGGGACGCCTAGAGAGGAGAAAACATTTGAAATCGAAATAAAGAAAATAACCAATTTAAAAAAATGAGATGTCAGAAGCCACTGTGCAGCTTCTCTGGGTCAAATATTATATATATATTATATAAATATACCCTCTGTTCAACCATTTGTATCTCAGTGTGGTCCCCAGGGTGCATCCATTCTTTTTGCTCTCCTGATTATTAAGTTTATGGTTTCTTTCAAATTCCTTTGTTACTTTGAACTATTTTATATAACTAACATATCATTTTTTCTTTAAATAAATGTAATTTTGAATAATTCCCCCCCTTTTTAAAGAAATTGTTTCGCTGTGTATACTGCTATTCAGAGCCTTGTTGAATATAGCAGGCTTGTATTGAGCTCAAAAGAATTTACTTCTATCTGCCTCAAAGTACTGGAACTAAAGTTTTCAGCCTCCACATATATTCAGTAAAATATAACTTGGTATACTTTACTACTTCCCAATGTAAAACACCAAAACCATAAAAAAGTAACTATCAAACAAGACCCTTTCTCATAAAAACAATTCAAAATTTGATGATAAGGTAAAAACGGTTTACAAATTTTGCTGTCACAACTAGGATATGCATCAGAAGAAATTCAACATCAGTTGTCTTTAGAGTACTCTTCTTGCTTTGTTATAGCCTCTGTGCCATTACTCTATAATGCATTTGATTGACAACATAATACAATCAATAATCATTAAGGGAAAATGCAACATTATGAGAATGTTACTGTAGATTTTACAGTCATCAAGAACATATGTACAGACCGAGTTTGTGCTCACTCAACACCCAATTCAATCCCTGGGTAAAGAGTTATTATAGTAGTTACAATATTTAACAATTTATCAAGCTTTAATATGTATTCAGCACTATAGTTGGATTATGTTGGTAATGCTTTCAACATTAGTAAGTCTTTATTGCTAAAAGGATAGTGGGTTCACTTATACATTCAGATAAAAATTAACTATCTGACCATGAAAAATAAGATGAGACACTTTTTGAAATGAGAACAAGCCAAGTCACTCTCAGATGCTAGATTGAATGGTGAGTGGAACATTCATATTTTGTCTTTGACCTCTTACCCAGGTCAGATCATTTGAGAATTTCATAAAAGAAAACTTCATCTACATCACATAAATACTCTCTCTACCATATAAAGAATCTTATTCCAATTTTTATAAATATTGATCTCTCTGTAGGAAAGCAAGATCATCTGTCTGAAACTTCCAGCACAGAGAAAGAAGCTGTCTCTGGTATTCCAATCAGCTTGGCCTATTTATCTCCAATACCACAGAATAAGTTAATGTTTCGGTCTTGACTTACACCTCTCAGAAGAGAGTGAATAATAAAGTTTGGAGATATATATTAAATAAAGAAAATAGTTATGATTGTTTCTGGATTCTACTTTTCTCTAAAGTTTCTGAAACACTCAGAAATCAAATGTGTATAATAATTTCATTACGGTATGGATTTGATGTTAAAAATGATTTAATTATAGAAATTTGTATGTTTTATGTGTGGAGCAATCATAGTGCATTTGTGGAAGTTTAAGAATAATTTCGAGAAATAGTTCTCTACTTCAACTGTGTTGGTGCCAGGATTGAACTCAGATCCTCATGGTTGTTAACAAGATGTTTTATCCTTGGTGGCACTTCTCTAGGACAATACCTGGTTGCTATACTATCTGAGAAGAATTAGTAGTTTATATGGCACATCGCTAAGTCAAAGACAAGTACAAGGAAAACAAATCATATAGAGTATCCCAGTAAGATCCAGTGTTGATTATTCCCCTGCGAAGAGCTCTTTAGGAAAATCTGCTGTCTTCTCCTGAAATGCTTTATCAAAGGCTTCAGCCTGGGCCACTGTAAAGTGATTCATCTAGTCCCCAATGGTGCCTGCAAAACATTGAGAAAAATGTTAAAACAGATGTTGTTTTTGGTCTGAAGAACAAGCTTTTCTCCTGATTCAACTGTGCCATATTTCTGGGCAGATGCCTAAAGATTTTCTTTCCTCTACCTTAATACTGGTCAGAACCTACAGATATAAATGAATAATCACATTTCTTTATTTTGAAACTTAATCTCAGAGGTGTTATATCTTTGGTAGAAAAAGTTACCATAATTTTGATAATTGTTTTAAATATAGTCATTTCCTGATGGTTCCAAAAAGAATTAATCTGAGATCAGTTGTTGTGTATTATTTGTTCTTCCTTAGAGTATCAGGGATGGGCTTGCTTAAGTCATTTCTCATTTTCTTATAGGTGGCTAACTCCATTCCCTCTCATATTTCATCTATTTGATGTAGAGGAATTATTTAATGAAAACGAGGTTATCCAAGGAAGTTTCATGCAGTTGGTGATAAATCCAGCTGAAGATGACCACTGGTAGAGCAAATGGAGGTTGGTTTTGATAACAACCTATGTGGGATGCTGTGAATGGTAGTCAGTGACAAGTTTGATCATTCAGCAGACTTTTCTCTAAGGGAGTGAATTGTGACAGGACTAGGACGCCTTATTACAGGTGAGGAACTCTGCATTCTTTGAATTGTTTGGGTATTGGCAAACAGAAGTAGAGGAAAAAAGAGGAAAGGGAGTGATTTCTACATAATACACACACAGATACTGGCACAGGCACACACATCACAAACTCAGTGCTTAAAACAATACAAGCTTCAAACAAAACTGGACAACTTGGATGAAATGGACAATATTCTAGACAAATACCAGGTAGCAAAATTAAATCAAAATCAGAAAAATGATATAAAGAGTTACATGTCCCTAAATAAATAGAAACGGTAATTAATTGTCTCCTAACCAAAAAATCCCAGGACCAGATGGATTTAGTACAGAGTTTTATCAGACCTTCGAAGAAGACCTAATACCATACTCCTCAAATTATCCGAAAAAATAGAAACAGAAGGTATTTTACCAAATTCGTTGTATGAAGCCACAATTATTCTGATACCTAAACCATACAAAAAACCAACAAAGAAAGAAAATGTCAGACCAATTTCCCTTATGAATACTGATGCAAAAATACTCAATATAATTCTTACAAAGCAAATCTAAGGACACATCAAAACAATAATCCATCATGATCCAGTAGGCTTCATCCCAGCAATGTAGGGAAGGTACAGTATACAGAAATCCATCATCAGAATTCACTATATAAACAAACTCAAAGAACAAAAACACATAATCACCTCATTAGATGCTGGGAAAGCACTTAAAAAATCCAATACCCTTTGTGATAAAAATCTTTTAAAGATCAGGAACTCAAGGTCCATACATAAAATAGTAAAAGCAATATACAGCAAACCAGTAGTCAACATCAAAAATTAGAGAGAAACTAGAAGCAATCCCACTAAAATCAGGGACTAGACAAGGCTGCCTCCTCTCTCCCTACCTATTCAATATTGTACTTGAAGTCCTAACCAGAGCAATAAGACAACAAAAGGAGATCAAAGGGATACAAATTGGAAAGGAAGAAGTCAAATTATCACTATTTGCTGATGATATGATAGTATATTTACGAGACCCCAGAAATTCCACCAGAGAACTCCAAAACCTGATAAACAACTTCAGCAAAGGAGCAGGATATAAAATTAACTCAAGCAAATCAGTTGCCTTCCTCTACACAAAGGATAAACAGGCTGAGAAAGAAATTAGAGAAACAACTTCCTTCACAATAGTCATAAATAATAGAAAATACACTGGTGTGATTCTAACTAAATAAGTGAAAGATCTGTATGACAAGAACTTCAAGTCTCTGAAGAAGAAAATCAAAGAAGATCTCAGAAGATGGAAAGATCTCCCATGCTCATGGATTGGCAGGATTAATATAATAAAAATGGTCATATTGAAGAAACCAGTCTACAGATAAAATGCAATCCCAATCAAAACTCCACCTCATTTCTTTACAGATATAGAAAGAGAAATTTGCAAATTAATCTGGAATAACAAGAAACCATGGATAGCGAAAACTATTCTGAACAATAAAAGAACCTCTAGTGAAATCACCATCCCTGTCCTTAAGCTTTACTACAGAGCAATTTTGATAAAAACTGCATGCTATTGGTACAGTGTCAGGCCAGTGGATCAATGGAATAGAATTGAAGACCCAGAAACGAACACACACACCTAAGGTCACTTGATCACTGACAAAGGAGGTAAAATTGTCCAGGACAAAAAGAAAGACAGCATTTTCAAAAAAATAGTGCTGGATAACTGGTAGTTAGAATGTAGAATAATGAAAATTGGCCCATTCTTAACTCCTTATACAAAGGATCAAGGGCCTTCACAAAAAAACAGATACACTCAAGCTGATAGAAAAGAAAGTGGCAAAGATGCTCAAGCACATGGGCACAGGGGAAAATTTCCTGAACAGAACACCAATGGCTTATGCTCTTAGAGCAAAAATTGACAAATGGACCTCATAAAATTACAAAGCTTCTGTAAGGCAAAGAGAATAGGAGAAAATGACAATCAACAGATTGGGGAAAGATCTTTACCAATTCTATATCCAATAAAGGTCTAATATCCAATATATACAAAAACTAAAGTTAGACTCCAGAGAATCAAATAACCCTGCAAAAAAATGGGGTACACAGATAAACAAGTAATTCTAAACTGAGGAATATCAAATGGATGAGAATCATCTAAGTAAATATTCAACATCCTTATTCATCAGAGAAATGCAAATTGAAACAACCCTGAGATTCCACCTCACACCAGTCAGAATGATTAAGATCAAAAACTCAGGTGACAGCAGATGCTGGTGAGGTTGTGGAGAAAAAGGAAGACTCCTTCATTGCTGGTGGGATTGCAAGCTGGTACAACAACTCTGGAAATCAGGTTGGCTATTCTTCATGGTATTGGACATAAGACTACCAGAGCACTAAGCTGTACCACTCCTGGGTATATACCCAGAAGATGTTCCAGCATGTATTAAGAACACGTGCTACACTATGTTCATAGCAGTCTTACTTATAATAGCCAGAACCTGGAAAGAAGACAATTTCCCTCTAATGCAACATGAATACTAAATATGAGGTACATTTACGAAATAGAGTACCACTCAGCTATTAAAAACAATGAATTTATGGAATTCTTAGGAAAATGGATGAAACTGGAATCATCCTGGTTTGACTGCATGGAGGGAATCTATCAGAGAATAGCATAGCAAAAGCAGGAAAACTTCAATAACTCCTTTAGGAATCCTTTTGAATATGCACAAATGTATACAGGCATACACATATGTACAAGGATCCATCACAACACTTGTGATCATGTATGCCTATCATACATATACCCATGTATATTAACAAAGAAGGAAGTTAATAAATAAAATGAGATAACACATAAAACCACCTTGATGTCATTATCCTGTCCCAATCACAAGAAGTCCCCTGTGTACTCATGTACACCTCAGAAATACATTATCTTTCTACCTTTTCTCATAAGGAATAAATTTTCTTTTTCTAAAAGATGATTGTGAGCCTTCTTTTCTTTCATCATCTCCAAAGAGCTGTACTTTAGAACTAACTCCAGTTCCCCTGATTCCAAATTCTCTCCCAGGAATTCACAAATTTTCTTGATGGCATTTCTTGTGTCCTGAAAGGAAACAAAAATACGAGTGGTATTTGTACCTGAATGACAAAACAACAAGAATTGGGAAGGGTGAAAGGGATGGAGAAGAAGAGAAAGCAAAAAGAATAAAACAGAGGTAATGGTGTTTGGAAATATAGAGAAAGCTCAAGGGAGAGGAAGCCACATCAAGAAATAAGATCTCCATTTCTCCTTTGATATCCACATGTCAACAAATCCGGAAGGGCACATACACATTCCATCAGTCACAGGGACACTTAGACACACAGATAGACACACATACACACAAACTCACAAACACACACACACATACACACACACACACACACATATACTGTTTGAAAGCAAATGAGGGCTGAAGAAATGGTTCAAAACATATAGCATTGAAGGAGGTCTGGATTTTGTTTCAGTAACTCTCATCAGTTATCTCACAATTGATTGATATACAAACTCTTGAAATCCATCATCTTGTCTGGACTCTGCAAGAACTGTCACTATATATCACAACTAACACTTTCCTGACCAAATTAAATCAATCATTTGGATATGGTAGTATAGGCTTGTAAGCTCAGAACTTTGGAAACAGAATCAGTCACATTTCTCTGAGTATGAGCCTAGCCTAGTCTACATAGTGAATACCAGGATCATCACTACTATATAGATAGATCATCAAAAAACCAAAGGGAAAATTAAATAAATAAAATAAATCTTTATTTATTTGTGCTCTTAATTTATCACAAACACGTGTAAATGCACATACAAACACACAGAGACATCCATGAATATGTATAATCAATGAGGAAGTAAATAAATGTAATGAAAGGTTTATCAAGGACACTAATATACTGATATAAACCCAAATTCCCACCACTTTGGAGTTAGAGACGTAGTGGGGAGTTCAACTGTACCCAATAACACAAAGTAAATTGGAGACTACCCTGGATCCATGAGCTCCTAAATCTAAAACAAAACTTCGCAAGAAGAAGCACAGGAAAACCTGAGAGAGGTCAGTAATTAAGTCATGGATGGAC
>JADRCD010155040.1:0-53991 GCA_019843815.1 Montemys delectorum | reverse complement strand
TTATTAGCCCAGAAGTTTGGAATACAGGAAGAACGACCCACAAACCACAAGAAACTTTAGAAGAAGGAAGACTAAAAGGTGGACATTTCATTCCTTCTTAAAAAGGGGAATCAAACACCCACAGAAGGAGTGGCAGAGATTAATTATGGAGCAGAGACTGAAGGAAGGACAAGCATATAGCTATCTCCTAAGAGACTCTGACAATACCTGACTAATACAGATGTAGAGGCTCACAGCCATTCATTGAACTGAGTACACGGTCCCCAATGAAGGAGTTAGAGAAAGGTTCTATGGAGCTGAAGGGTTTGCAGCCCCTTAGGACGAACAACAATTACTAACTAATACCCTCAGAGTTCCCAGGGACCCAACCACCAATCAAGGACTATACAGGGTGGGATTGAGTGTACTGGCAGCAGGTATGTGGTGGAGGATTGCAAATTCGATCATCGATAGGAGTGAGGGACCTCGGCCTTGTGAGGGTTTTGTGCCCCAGTGTGGGGGAATGCCAGGGCCAATGGGTGGGAGAGGGTGGGGGGACAGGCATTGGGAGGGGGGAGGCAGAAGGGGTTTGTTCTTGTGTTTGTTTGTTTGTTTGTTTGTTTTGGAGGGGAAAATGGGAGAGGGAAAGTGTACATGTGAATGAAGAAAATACCTAATATAAAAAAAATAAATAAAAATAAAAAAAAATTAAAAAAAAAAAAAAAAAGGTGTTACTTTTTTGTACTTTTCCTATCCCTACAGCTGCATTAGGTTAGATATTACAGTGCATACTTAAACTAGTTCATGAATTCTTAAAAGATACTTTCTTTTTCAATCCCTCCTTCCATTCAATCTACTTTCTTCCTTTCATTACTAGATATGCATTGAAAGCTGTCTGGATGCACTGCACTAGCTTTTGCAGATGCTCCTAGGAGGATTGATAGATATGACCTCTGACTTTAAAGATTTGGGTTCTGTGAAAAAGACACAGTAAAATAACCAAGCAAACAGTAAATAAGATACAATGTTCCGAACACTTCTCTGAATCCAAATAGCAAAGGACAGCCTATAACGACACTTGCACTAAAAGCTGAAGTTACATACAAGTTAATATCTAAACTAAAAGTGGAAGTACTCATGGAAGCAGAACCAGCACCTATGAAGAAATTCAAACAGGATTCCGACTGTTCCAACTCCTTATTTCACTCATCTATAGAGATCAGGTTTCACTCTATAGCCCATGCTGGCCTCAAAGTGAACACATGGCAATCTTCCAGTCTCAGCATCCTGAGTATCATCTATAATTTTATAGTCCACATATTTTCATACCCTCATTTGCAACCTGTGTCATTATTATCAATTAAGAAAAGTTTCGGAGCTGGAGAGATGGCTCAGCAGTTAAGAGCACTGACTGCTCTTCTAGAAGACCTGAATTCAATTCCCAGCAACCACATGGTGGCTCACAACCATCTGTAATGGAATCTCATACCCTCTCCTGGTGCTGTCTGCAGACAGTTACAATGTACTCACATACACAAAATAAATAAATCTTTGAAAAAAAAAAGTTTTTTTTCTATCCCAGTGTGGTGGCACATGTCTTTAATCCCAGCACTTGGGAGGCAGAGTTCAAGGCCAGCCTGGTCTACAGAGCTAGTTCCAGGACAGCCAGGGCTACACAGAGAAACCCTGTCTCAAAAAAACAAAACAAAGCAAAACAAAACAACAAAAAAACCTAATGAACAAAGAAAAGTTTCTTTTTCTAAAGATTGATTTTTTATTATTTTAAATTAAGTATGTGAGTTCATGTATGGGTATGTGCATGAGTACCTGTAGAAGCCAGGGGCACTAGAACTGGAAGAGTAGTGAGCCACCTAACATGGGTGCTCAGAACCAAACTTCAGTCTTTTGGAAGAGCAGCAAGTGCTTTTACCCATAGAGCCATCTATCCAGCCCCAAGAAGAAAAAAAATTCTTAAAAGCAATGAGCACAGTATACCTAGTTCTATGCTTTCATATAAGGTGGCATCCAGTAATACTGCTGGCTACTATAAAACTCACAGAATGAATACCATGGACATTACAGTCTAACATTACACGAGTACGTACTATAGAAGCATAAGTACCTAACTGTGGCATTTATTTAAATACGCTATACCAATCATTATAATAATATATATAGGTAGTTCTTTCAGTTTGAGGCTTTGATAGCTTTAGTAACATTTTCATCCATTAAATGCAAATAGGCTTAGTTCTAGGTTCTAGAAATACAATAGTAAAGAAAGTCTTGTCCTCATGACCTTGATATTCTAATGTGTGCATGTGGGGAGCTGGCACAGCCATATCCACTGGTAGGGAGTCAAATAAATATATAAAGAATAAGCAAATAGTGGCATTGGTCCTTCTAAGAAAGGGAAAACCAGTTTTCTCCAATGGAGTGATACTGGGTATATCAAGCACACTTCAGGAATAGTTAGCTACATATAATGAACTCCATGATTTGTCTGTTTATGTGCATTTTTTTATTGTTTTGTTTGTTTTTGTTTTATTGTTTTTTAATTTTTGTTTTTTTTTTTTTTGAGATTGAAAGAACATGAAGCTAGGTAGATAGGGAAGTGGGAAGGATCTGAGGAGTTAGGGAAGGAAGAACAGTACTAACATATATTGTACAAAAAATTTTAAATAATAAAAATAAGCAAATATGATAACTTTATAGCACAGTGATAAGTGCTAGAAAGAAAATAATACTAGAGTATGGAGATGACTTGGTGAGTAGTGTTTGACACATAAGTAAGAGGACATGAGTCTAGATCCCCAGAATCCAGGAACGGCAGGTGCTTGCCAGCCAGCTAGCCAGGTGTACATGGCAGCGAACTGAGAGACCCTGTCCTTTTTTAAAAAAATATTTGTTTGTTTGTTTATTTGTTTATTTATACACACTCCAGAGTTTATTTCCCTCTCAGTCCACCCTCTGACTGTTCCACATTCCATACCTCCTCCCCACCCCCATCTCCACGAGGATGTCCCCACTCCCCACTGCCACCTCACCAGATCTCTAAACTCCCTGGGGCCTCCAAGTCTCTTGAGGGTTAGATACATCTTATCTGACTGAACCCAGACCTGACAGTCCTCTGCTGTATGAGGGAAGTGAGGACTGATAATCTGAGGTTGTTTTCTGACTTCTATGTGCACGTGTTAGGCACTGCCAGTGTGTACACACATGTGTGCATACACCACACGGATTTAAAAAGGCAGTATAAGACAAAGTGATAATGTTCTTGAGTATAGGGGGTTCTTTAGCTATAATGATTTGGAAAGATCTTACTGTGAAACTGTCACAGAAGTGTGAGAATAAAGAAGCTTGAAGAATAAAACATGCAGCCTCAGTATCCAGAGTCTCAGATATGTGACTAACTTTGATTTGGTGGAAGGTTAAGATAGTGAGGTTAAGGCAGGTTAGTAAATCAGTAAGAACTGACAGGAGCAGTGATCAGAGGGTAAGGAGAAAGGTGGGCAAAACACATGGGATTAAGCACTGGAGTTAAGTCTTCTCTGTGTGCAAAGAAGCTACAGCTATCCTGTCTAGATCAAGTTGCTCATGGTGGGAAACAAGCTGGCATGCAGCCACTGATACTATTTCCATCCTCTATCTTTGTCACCAGGAATACACTTTAAAAAGCTGGGGCTGTACATAGAATATGGCATTAAATAGAATTTGTAGCATTAATTATTATATTTTGATCTGAAACTATAAGTAGAATTTCTGTGTTTGTTAGTTTTTGTCAACATGACATAAGCTTGGGTCATCTGGGAAGAGGGAACAGCAGCTGAGAAAATGCAGCCATCAGACTGGCCTGTAGACATGTCTGTGGGACACTTTCTTCAGTAATAATTGATATGTGAGGGCCTAGCCCACTATGGATACTGTCACTCTTGGGCAGGCTGGGCTTGGGTTTTATGTGTGTGTGTGTGTGTGTGTGTGTGTGTGTGTGTGTGTGTGTGTGTGTTCTTATATATATATGTGTAAAAAGCAAGCCAAAGAAGCCATGAGGGCAAGCCACTAAGTAGAATTCCTACATGGTTCCTGCTTCTGCTTCTGCTTGAGTTCTTAGCCTGGCTTCTCTCAAAGATGGGCTGTAATTGGGTCATATAAGCCAAATAAACCCTATCCTCTATATTGCTTTTAATAATGGAGTTTATTACAGTGACAGAAAGCAAACTATAATTCCACAGAATCCAATAATTATATTATGAAACCCACTTTTATTAAGATAAAACCTTTTTGTTATTATTCCATATAGTTTTAAAATTAATTTTTCAGATTATATTTAGCTTATAGCTCTTTGGGAAGTCTCTCACATGCTAATTTTATTTTAAAATTAGGGTTAAAAATAGATTTAAAATAAAAATTGGAGCAAGTAGAGTCTTTACAACCCACTTATTTCAGGAACTATTGGGATCAAGTTTCAAGACATGGCCTGCTGTCCATTACACTAATAGTATTTCAAAGGAAACGGACTTAAACAGAGTACTTCTTCTTCCTCTTTTGGGGGTTCAGGAAATGAAAGATAGCTTAGAGAGTCCAACTAAGTATTTTACAATTATCTCAACTTGATCTTCATCAAACTTCTAAAAGGATGATTCAGCTACCTTGGAAGCAGAGTATCCGCAAGTGGCCACAACAAGGAGACAGAGAAGATGAGAGAGGCTCCTCTCAACACTTTACACCAATGCTTGCAGCACTTTTGATTTTTAGGGGTGAATACAGTCAGTAAAGTGGAAATTATTTTTAACCATTTTCCATCAATCTTGCTCAGGTAGAAATAATTTATAGAACAGAAGGCTTCAACTGGGTTATATCAGGATTTATGATACAGTGGCATAATATTTCTAAGAGAGACTTTAGTAGATTGAATGGCTAATTTGTTCAAAAAGTATAGTCTATGTTACAAAAATTCTATTGCTACTATCTTGAGCTTTGAGAAACTTTCACTTCATAAAACAATGCTACAGTTAAATAGATCCAGGAACATTAACTTCTCATTCTGAGAAAATAAAATGTTTAAAAATAATTTAAAAAACCACCACATATTTAAAATAAAAAGCTAGAATGTTTTAGTTTTTATAAAATGGATATAAATGACTTTTCCCCTACCAAGTTTAAAACATAGAACCAGGATCATAAATAATTCTAGCTTGCCAGAGGCATGGCTATTTCTTTATACTGACTGTCGACTATCTAATTTAATTAGAGGTATTAAACTCCATGTTGAGGTCAACAAGCTTTACTTTCTCCAATATTACACTGCAACCAGTGCTCATTAATGTGTCTACTGAATGGATTAACACACCTGAAGATATATGTACAAAGGACAAGGGGGACAACCTAATGAAATCCAATTGTTCATTTGTAACAGGACATGTTCTAGGCCTCAACTTATTACCACTAATGTGGAATTTATTAAATTCAGGAGAAAAATACCAATACAGAAGGTGATTTTTTATTAAGAAGAACTGGTGTAAGACAACTGGCTTCTATGATTAAGTTTAAACATTTAACGCATTAGAAAGACAAAGATATTACAATAAAACTAACATTTAAGGCTACTAAGGGAAAATGAGTATATGGAAAGATGAGCAAGTTTTGTTTTTGATTTCTATGAAAAGAAGGTTTAAAGTAGCAATACTGAATCATGAGATCATATTTATATCTTCTTTCTATTGGATTTTAAGACAGACAAACAAACTAAAATTGCTTTAACTAAAAAAGCTAATTTAGGGTAGGCATTTCTCCAACAATATTTATAAGAGCAAGGCACATGTATATACTATAAAAATCTTAAAAACTATATATTAAAAAACTATTTAAAAACTTAAAAACAGGTATATGATTATATACCTGTTGTCAAGACTGGCCACTTGACAACCTGAGTTCAAGGTCAAGAATCCATATAGTGGAAGGAAAAAACTGACTCCCACAAGTTGTCCTCCAACCTCTACCTGTACTGTGGCATACATGCAAGCATGTTATTTCCCCACCCCCACCAACCTAACAAACAAATAGTAATAAAACATTACTTTAATAAAAACCAGAACAGGCCGGAAAGACAGTTCAGCGGGTAAGAGCCCTGTTGCTGAGCTTGATGGCTTGAGCTGCACTCCTGGAACCACATGACAGAAGGTAAGAGCTGGTTCTTAATGACCCCACATGTGTGCCATGAAAAGTGCACACTCCACACACAAAATACATTCTAAAATGCGATTAAACCCCAAAAGGTGCAATATTAATTCTATCTGACACTATCTACAGATTCAACATATACCCACTAAAATCCCAACAATGTAACAGTGGGAGTAAAGATGACCAAAATATATTATATATGTATAAAAACATCATAAGTAAGCTCTTACCTTGTATTTGCAAATTTAAAAAGATAGGCCGGGCGATGGTGGCGCACACCTTTAATCCCAGCACTTGGGAGGCAGAGGCAGGCGGATTTCTGAGTTCGAGGCCAGCCACGGCCACTACAGAATGAGTTCCAGGACAGCCAGGGATACACAGAGAAACCTTGTCTCGAAAAAACAAAACAAAAATAAAAAATAAAAAAATAAAAAGATAGAAGAACAATTTCAGTAGATTTGGCAAAAATAGAAAACTCAGTCTAAAGCTTTTACATGAAGTCTTTAAGAGATGTTCAAAGTCAAATAATTTTAAACAAAAGCTGGAAAATTTATACTTCCTGAGTCAAAACTTAATGCAATAGCCATTAAAACAGTATGCAACTGGTGTAAGGACAGACATTTAGACTAGTGAACTAGAAGACAGCAGCATCTCTACAAATAGTGATAAAAAGACTAGGCACTTCCATGCAATTCTGTATCACACTCCATACACTGCAAGTAGCTCAGTGTGAAGAGAAAACTTAAATGCTAAGAGGTAAAGCTCTCACAACAAAATAGAGACATGTATCTCCATGACAGTGGATTTGGCAATGGGTTCTTGAATTGATATTAAAAGCAGGGGCAGCAAAAAAATTAAATGAGTCCATATTAATCAACCATATACTAAATAAGGGATTAATATCTACAATGTATAAAGAACTTCTATAACAACATAAGAAAAATAACAAACTAATGAGTGAAGGACTTGGATAGACATTTCTCCAAAGTGGATAAATAAGTGGTCAGTATAAGCATGAGAAGATGCTCACCATTACCCGCCATTATAGAAATAGCCACTTTGGGACAGCCATGGTGGTGAGAAGGGAGAGGCAGGGGGACTATGAGTGTGTGCTGTACAATGAGTTTAAGAAAAAGTCTGGGATAGACAGATAAATTATGCTTCAAAAAAATCCAAGCAAAATAACTACTTTGTACCTATTAGGATGTCTACAGTTTTTTTTTTTTCCTAGCAAGTGTTGATGGTGATGTGGAAAGGCTGAGACCATTGTACATGCTTGACATGGATGTAAAGTGTACAGCTGATACTGCACATCTTCTGAGAGTTCTACATACAGTATGTACAGAACCCAACAATATAGGTATATAGCCAAATGAATTAAAAACCAGCATCTAAACAGTATGCCAATGTTCACTGCAGTATTATTCAAATAACAAGAGGTAGAAGCAACCCAAATGTCTATTAACAGATATGCAGATTAAAAATGTAGTACATACAATTAGATATCTGGCCATATAAAAGAATGAAATTCTAATATGTGCTATGACATACATAAAACCTTAAAAATATCTGGCTAAACAAGACAGTACAAAAGGACAAATATTATATGCCTTTACTTATTCTAGAATTGGCAAATTTAAGATGGCAGAAAGTAAGTTGAGGGGAGTGGGAGCAGGATGGAGAGGGGACAACATGTGTGAGAGAAAATGAACTGAGGAATAAGTTCATCTGTAGACTTGAGAAAGCTGTTCAGGAACACCTTGCACGTATGAAGAAATCAAGGGATTAAACAAATAGAAATATACCTTGTGTTCATGGAGCCACAGAACTGATATTGTTAAAATGTCAATATTACTCAAAACAATACTGATTTTGCTAATCCTTACTAAAATTACAATAGCTTTCTTGAGAAACATCAAAACTAATACTGTAATTCATACAGAACCTCAAAAACCTTAATATAGAAAGCAGAGAACAAAAAACAGTTGTGTCATACTCTGACTTGAAATTATAATACAAAACTACGAGTATGTCTGAAAACCTAATCCTGAATGAGGTATTCCTGTCTTCTCACTCATGAGGTGTGAGTGGTGCCTACGCAAGCAATGCTCAAGCAACAGAGAACACCTGGGTGCCCTCCAGTCAGTTCTATCTGGAGATAGTAGTAAATAACCAAGTTCCAAACACTGCAATTCTTCAAAAGCCAACCACAAGCCTGTTGTTTTATTTGTGCTTCTGACACTAATTATAAATTGAAGTTCTCAAAACCTTAATCTTTGGGGGTCAACAAATGTGCTTAACTGACCACAAAATCCAGAATATATTCACTGGTATATTATAAAGAATATACAATAAGAGATACTATGTAACAGTGGTTCTCAACCTGTGGGTATTGATTCCTTTGGGGTCACATATCAGATATCCTCTCTATCAGGCATTTACATTATGATTCATAATAGTAGTAAAATTACAGTTATGAAGTAGCAATGGGATAACTTTATGGTTGGGGTCACCACAATGTGAGGAACTGTATGAATGGGTCACAGCACTAGGAAGCCTGAGAACCACTGCTGTACTAGTTACTTACATTTTGACTAAATACTTGATAGAGAGCAGCTTATGGGAAGGTTTCATTTGGTTTCTAGTTCAGAAAATATAGTCTATCACAACAGGAAAGAAACAGTGGTGGGAGAGATTTGATCCTCAGTGCTGATCAAAAAGCAGAGAAAAAGAAGTACCAGAACTTAATTGGCTTCTGTTTTTTTCACTCAGAAACCACAGCCTAGAAAATGACCCACATTTGGGGAGGGTCAAGTCTTCTTTCCTTAGTTAAATGCCTCCAGAACTCTCTCTAAATCTAATGAGGCTGACAATTGAGATTAGGCACTAACAAATACACAGGGTACAATGGGAGGGGGCAATGGCTGGAATGTAAATAAATAAAATAATTTAATAAAAAAAATTGGGCAAAGGACTAGAACACATATTTCTCCTAAGAGAAATTATACCAAAGAGGTCTATAGAAAGGTAAGTGGTCAGTATTAGGGAAGTCATTCAGAGACTGTGAAATTGAAGCCAGTACAAGATGTGCTGGGAGGCTCTGAAAATAAAGAGGCAAGTGCTGCTGACAGCACAGAGAAAAGGGTGCACTCATTCATATTGGTGCAATGTGGGATCGAGCTGTTACAGAAAACAATATAGAGAATGATTAAAAAAAAAAGAACCATGGGACTGGTGAGATGGCTCAGTGGGTAAGAGCACTAACTGCTATTCTGAAGATCCTGAGTTCAAATCCCAGCAACCACATGGTGGCTTACAACCATCCTTAATGAGATCTGACACCCTCTTCTGGTGTGTCTAAAGACAACTACAATGTACTTACATATAGTAATAAATCTTTGGGCCAGAGCAAGTGGAGCCTGAGTGAGCGGAGGTCCTGAGTTTAATTCCCAGCAACCACATGATGGCTCACAACCATCTGTACAGCTACAGTGTACTCAAATATATAAAATAAATAAATAAATCTTAAAAAAAAAAAAAAAGAGCCAGGCAGTGGTGGTGTAGGCCTTTAATCCCAGCACTGGGAGGCAGAAGCAGGCAGATTTCTGAGTTCGAGGCCAGTCTGGTCTACAGTTAGTTCTAGGACAGCCAGGGCTATACAGAGAAACCCTGTCTCAAAAAACCAAAAAGAACTGCATAAGAACTAACAATCTCTATTCTGTGTATATACTGAAAAGAGGTTAAATCACTACTTGTTCTAGTTTCCTTTCTGTTGCTGTGATAAAACACTCTGACCCAATGAAACTTAAAAGGACGAAAGGATTTATTTTAGCTTTCAGCTTACAATTTATCACTGAAAGAAATCGGGGCAAGAATTCAAGCATGAATATCTCACAGCAAAGGAAATGCAGCAGGAACCATGGAAAATATTCCCTGCTGGCTCATTTAAGAGGCCCATTTTCAGTGAGTTTTCATATTTACCCTAAAACCACCTGCCTAGGACAGTGCTGCTCAGAGTGGGCTGGGCTCTCCTGTATCAGTTACTAATAAGGACTGTCTCTTCCAAAGACGTGTTCACAGGCTAATCTAATCTTGCCAACTCCTCAATAGATGTTTTCTTCTCAAAGGATTGTAGGCTGTGTTTAGTTGACAACGTGAACTAGGCTAAGATATCATAAAGGTGACTGCACTTCCAGGTTTCCTGTAGAATATTCAAAATTAGGAAATGGAAACATTCTATAATCTGTGATAGCTAGCTTTAATTATCAACTTTACACAATCTATAATTATCTGGGAAAAGAGTCTCAGTGAAGGATTTTCTACATTGGGTTGACCTGTGGGCATGTCTGTGTGAAAATTTTCTTAATTAAATAAACTCATGTGGGAAGGTCTAGCCTACTGTGGGAGGCACCATTCCCTAGAGAGGGGTTCCTGAACTATGTAAGTCTGGAGAAATTAAGCTAAGCAGAAGTAAGCAAGTGGGTGAGCATGTGTGTATTCACTGCTCTCTGTTCTTTACTGTGGATAATATTTGAAGTTCCTGCCTGGACTTCCCCACAACGATGGACTATAACTTGGAATTGTGAACTAAAATAGACTCTTTCTTCCCTAAGTTTTATCACAACAGAAATGAAACCAGGACAATATCCATTCATGACAATGGATAAAGGAAATGTGATATATGTGTATGTGATGAAATATTGATTAGCTTTAAAAAACAAAGTTCTGCCATTTGCTACAACACGGAAGAACCTGATGGAAATTATACTAAGTAAAATAATATAAACAGAGAAAGCATATGAATTCATTTATATGCAAAAAATCAAGTACATAAAATATAATAAAAATCCAGGTTTGTTTTGATATACACCTATAATCCTACCACTTAAGAGACTGGGCAATAGGAACATGAATTCAGGGACAGTTTGGGCTGTACAGCAAAACTATGTCTACAAATAAACAGAAAAATAAGTGACATGTAACAAATGAACAACAACAACAAGTCATACCAAAAATAATAATTCAGTTGATAAAGTCAGTGAGAAAAATATGGAGATAAAAAAGGATACAAAGTAGGTTTATAGGTCAATAAATCTAGGAATTTAGTGATAAAAAGGATTGTTTTTTATTAAAGGAAAACCCAATTTTCTACACAAGAATCCTGGTTTCGAAGATGGCATTGGTTAAAGAAATAAAGTCTTTACCTATCAACAGGGCTCCTCCAACTGGATGTTAGTATTTTATAACACGACCTGGCTGCTGAGATTTGAACTCAAAACCTCTGGGAGAGCAGTCAGTGCTCTTAACCACTGAGCCATCTCTCTCCAGGATGGATGTTAGTATTTTACATATTGATTTTCTTAACTAGTAAGATTTAATTTAATTTTTTCCCTCAGCACTTACTTTTTTGGTCAGAGAGTCATCAGAATCAGAAGGCATTCTTGTAGACACATGAAATATTACTTCTACTGTAGAGGTAGCAAAATATGGAGTGGTCAGTCCAGTGCTTTTGTTCTTCTGCAGTCCTCCCATGAAGCCACAATGATTTGTAAGGTTTACCTAGAATCAATGAAGAACTACATAAACATCAACAAAAAAACTTAGAAACACTGTTGAAAAGAAAAAAAATTCACTTTACAAAAACATCAGGAGTAAAGTTTTTTCATTCTGTTATACTCATAGATCCGTGCCTTGCTCAGGTGCCATCAGAGGAGCTTCCTCCTGCAGCACATGGAACAATACAGAGACCCACAGCCAGACTATGTGCAGAGTGAGACCTTTCAACACTCAGTTCTAAGCAGGCTGTCTCCATCATATCTCTTCCCTCAAGCCTCAGTGAACCCCACAGAAGAGAAGGCACAAAGAATATAAGAGCCAGTGGACACCAAGAAAACAAGGTCTTCTAAATCAGTAAGACTGACCCACATATGAACTCACAGAGACTGAGGCAACATGAGCAGGGCCTGCACTAGGTGGGGTCCTAGAGCTAGAAGAAATGAACACGTAACCCTATCCCCTAACTCAGAATCAATATCCAACTGATAACCACTTGCAAATTAAAAATTTCTCTAGAAAGTCTCACTGGGAAACAAACTACTCTTAAGGGTAGACTGCATGCTCAGAAGTAGATGGCCATGAGAAAACAAACTCAAAGACATCTGTGGTGATTCCTTGCTTCATAATGTCATGTCAGGACTTTTTCATTTTTTCCATTTAAAAAAGTTTTATTGATATATAGATATATCCTGTTTTACCCTGCTAGTCCTTTGCAATAATATCATGGCTTCCAATTTCGTGTTTTTACTCGAAAACACGAGTGTGAGTGAGTGAGTCTGTTTCTTGTGCCCTCTCTTAGGCATTTCTCCTTCTGTTTAGTCTTATTCTGAAGTGATAGTTTTGTTTTATTATATTACATTTTGCTATTATCCCCTAGATACCTATTTTTTAATGAAAGATGGAAAGGGGTGATCTGAATGGGAAGGGACATGGGAAGGAAGTAGAGGAAAAGGAAACTATAAGTAAAATATGTGAAAAAAATCCATTTTAGGTGGTGTCATCCTTGGACTGACAGTCAGTCTTTGGTTCTATAAGAAAAGAGGCATAGCAAGCCAGTAAAGAACATATCCCCATCTGCAGCCATGGCCTCTGTGTCAGCTCCTGCCTCCATGTCCCTGCCCTGTTTGAGTTTCTGCCCTGATTTTCTTCAGTGATGAACAGTGCTGTGGCAGTGTAAATCAAGTCACCTCCCTCTTTCTTCCCCAAGTTACTTTGGTCATGGTGTTTCCTCAGAGCAAACTTGGATATATGACATCTCTCTGTTTAATTACCCAAACTATGGCTTCCTTAGCAGATTATGAGAGTGCAGACTGCTAGCCAAATTTGTCATTTGACTTTTTTTTAAAAAATATTTTTATTAGATATTTTATTTACTTACATTTCAAATATTATCCCCTTTCCTGATTCCCCTCCAAAACCCCTCTATCCCCCCTCCCACTGCTCACCAATTCACCCACTCTCACTTCCCTGTCCTGGCATTTCCCTACACTGGGGTATCGAGCCTTCAAAGGGCCAAGGTCCTCTCCTCCCATTGGTGTCCAACAGGGCCATCCTCTGCTATATATGCAGCTGGAGCCATGGGTCCCTCCACGTGTACTCTTTGGTTGGTGGTTTGGTCCCTGGGAGCTCTCCGGGCGGGGAGGGGGGTGTCTGGTTGGTTGATATTGTTGTTCCTCCTATGAAAGGTAGCAATTTTTATAGCAGAGGTTCCCCCACTCTCTTTGCTTTCTCTCAGTTTTATTTACTCTTACCCAGGCACCAATGAAATCTTTCCTTCCATCCCCCTGTCTCCTTCCGGGTGCTCAGGGACTAAACCACCAACCAAAGAGTACACGTGGAGGTTGTTTTGATTTGCATTTCCCTGATGACTAAGGATGCTGAACATTTCTTTAGGTGCTTCTCAGCCATTTGGTATTCCTTAATTGAGAATTCTTTGTTTAGCTCTGTATCCCATTTTTAATAGAGTTATTTGACTCTCTGGAGTCTAACTTCTTGAGTTCTTTGTATATATTAGATATTAGCCCTCTATCAGATACAGGATTAGTAACCAATTTGTTGGTTGTCCTACTGACAGTGTCCTTTACCTTACAGAAGCTTTGCAATTTTATGAGGTCCCATTTGTCAATTCTTCATCTTAAAGCATAAGCTATTGGGATTCTGGAAATTTTCCCCTGTACTCATGTGCTCGAGGCTCTTCCCCACTTTCTCTTCTGTTAGTTTCAGTGTATCTGGCTTTATGTGGAGGTCTTTGATTCACTTGGACTTGAACTTTGTACAAGGAGATAGGAATGGATTGATTTGCATTCTTCTACATGCTAACTGCCAGTTGAGCTACTACCATTTGTTGAAAATGCTGTCTTTTTTCCACTGGATAGTTTTAGCTCCTTGGTCAAAGATCAGGTGACAACTGGTGTGTGGGTTCATTTCTGGGTCTTCAATTCTATTCCATTGATTTACCTGTCTGTCACTGTATCAATGTCATGCAGTTTTTATCACAATTGCTGTGTAGGACAGTTTGAGGTCAGGGATGGTGATTCTCCCAGAAGTTCTTTTATGGTTGAGAATAGTTTTTGCTATCCTTTTTGTTACTCCAGGTGAATTTGCATATTGCTCTTTCTAACTCTATGAAGAACTGAATTGGAATCTTGATGGGGATTGCATTGAATCTGTAGATTGCCTTCAGTAAGATGGCCATTTTTACTATATTAATCCTGCCAATCCATGAGAATGGGAGATTTTTCCATCTTCTGAGATCTTCAATTTCCTTCTTCAGAGACTTGAAGTTCTTGTCAAACAGATCTTTTACTTGCTTAGTTAGAGTTATACCAAGGTATTTTATATTATTTGTAACTATTGGGAAGGGTGTTGTTTCCCTAATTTCTTTCTCAGCCTGTTCATCCTTTGAGTAGAGGCAGGCCAGTGATTTGTTTGAGTTAATTTTATATCCAGCCACTTTGCTGAAGTTATTTATCAGGTTTAGAAGTTCTCTGGTAGAATTTTTGAAATCACTTAAATATGCCATCATATGAAAAGAGTGAAATTTTGACTTCTTCCTTTCCAATTTGTATCCCTTTGATCTCCTTTTGTTGTCTAATTGCTCTGGCAATTAGTGGGATTGCTTCAAGTTTCTCTCCATTTAGTTTGATGTTGGCTACTGGTTTGCTGTATATTGCTTTTACTATATTTAGGTATGGGCCTTGAATTCCTGATCTTTCCAAGACTTTTATCATGAAGGGGTATTGGATTTTGTCAAATGCTTTCTCATCATCTAATGAAATGATCATGTGGTTCTTTTCTTTGAGTTTGTTTATATAGGGGATTATATTGATGGATTTCCGTATATTGAACCATCCCTGCGTCCCTGGGATGAAGCCTACTTGATCATGATGGATGATCATTTTGATGTGTTCTTGGATTTAGAGTTCAAGAGAATTTTATTGAGTATTTTTACATCGATATTCAAAACGGAAATTGGTCTTAAGTTCTCTTACGTTGTTGGGTCTTTGTGTGGTTTAGGTATCCGAGTAATTGTGGCTTCACAGTACGAATCGGGTAGTGTTCCTTCTGTTTCAATTTTGTGGAATAGTTTGAAGAGTATTGGTATTAGGTCTTCTTTGCAGGTCTGATAGAACTCTGCACTAAACCCATCTGGTCCTGGGCTTTTTTTGGTTGGGAGACTATTAATGACTGCTTCTATTTCTTTAGGGTTATGGGACTATTTAGATAACTTATCTGATCCTGATTTAACTTTGGTACCTGGTATCTGTCTAGAAAATTGTCCATTTCATCCAGATTTTCCAGTTTTGTTGAATATAGTCTCTGTGGAGAAGTCTCGTGTAATTCCAATAGGTCTGCCTTTATATGTTACTTGGCCTTTTTCCCTTACTGCTTTTAACATTCTTTCTTTGTTTTGTGCATTTGGTATTTTGATTACTATGTGATAGGAAGAATTTCTTTTCTGGTCCAGTCTATTTGGAGTTCTGTAGGCTTCTTGTATGTTCTTGGGCATCTCTTTCTTTAGGTTAGGGAAATTTTTTTCTATATTTTGTTGAAGATATTTACTGGCCCTCTAAATTGAGAATCTTTGTTCTCTTCTATACCTATTATCCTTAGGTTTGGTCTTCTTATTGTACCCTGGATTTCCTGGATGTTTTGGGTTAGGACTTTTTTGCATTTTGAATTTTCTTTGACTGTTTTGTCAATGTTTTCTATTGTATCTTCTGCACCTGAGATTTTCTCTTCTATCTCTTGTATTCTATTGGTGATGCTTGCATCTGTGACACCTGATCTCTTTCCTAGGCTTTCTATTTCCAGAGTTGTCTCCCTTTCTGATTTCTTTATTGATTCTACTTCCATTTTTAGATCCTGGATGGTTTTAATTCCTTCACCTTTTTGGTTGTTTTTTTCCTGTAATTCTTTAAGGGATTTTTATGTTTCCTCTTTAAGGGCTTCTACCTGCTTACCTGTGTTCTCTTGAATTTCTTTTAGGGAGTTATTTATGTCCTTCTTAAAGTCCTCTATCAGCATCATGAAATGTGATTTTAAAACCATAATCTTGCATTTCTGGTGTATTGGGGTACCCAGATGTGCTGTGGTGGGAGAACTGAGTTTTGATGATGCCAAGTAGCCTTGGTTTCTGTTGGTAAGATTTCTGCCCTTGCCTTTCTCCACCTGGTTATTTCTTGTATTAGTTGTTCTTGCTGTCTCTGGCAGGAGCTTGTCCCTCCTGTGGGCCTGTAAGCCTGTGTCAGTCAGCATGCCTGGGAGACCAGCTCTCCTCTGCTGAGACCTATGTGCAGTGGGCTGTGGAACAGCCTTAGCTCCTGGGTGCAGATGGTGACCAGAAGGATGTTCTCCCAGCTGCAACACTGTTCCTATGCCCCATGTGCCCCTGGCCTGTCTGCTTTGGACAGTTATTGAAGAGAAAGGGCAGATCTCATCTCTGAGCCTGGGTATGAAAGCGCTCCTGGGAGAGCAGCCCTCTCCTGGCAGGACCTGTGTGAACTTAGCCGGTAACAGCCTTAGCTCCTGGGTGCAGATGGAGACTGGCCTTTTTTTTAAAACTGTCTTGCTGGGTGTGAAGAGATGCTCACTGTAGGTTTTGTTTTGTTTTTTGTTATTTTTAGTTTTCTGATGCTAATGATGTCAAGAGTCTTTTCATGTGTTCCTTGGACATTTGCCTATCGTAGGAGTAATATGTTATGGTGCTGTGGCCATTTTTTTTTTAACTGAAGAATTTCACAGGTGAGTACATCTGCATTATTTCTTCTTCTTCTTCTTCTTCTTCTTCTTCTTCTTCTTCTTCTTATTATTATTATTATTGTTTGTTTGTTTATTTTTGGTTTTACGAGACAGGGTTTCTCTGTGTAGCCCTGGCTGTCCTGGAACTCACTTTGTAGACAGGCTGGCCTCGAACTCAGAAATCCACTTGTCCCTGCCTCCCAAGTGCTGGGATTAAAGGTGTGTGCCACCAAACCTGGCCTGTATTATTTTTACCTCCCTCCCCTCCAATTTCTTATGTCCCCTCCCTCGGCAATGTCCTCTCAAATCCAACATTGCTTCTTCTTTATTTCTTTTCATTATATTGAGTCCAATTGGTGTTTGCATGTGTTTAGGGACAACTATTTAAGATTGTGCTTCTATTCTTGAAAAAAAAAGGGAAAACAAAAACAAAAGCAAAACTGTTTCTTTTTTTTCTCTAATCAATAGCCACTGACTGCCTATTGTTCATCTAGGGAAATTTTGTGAAATTCTATCTATGTTGGCATGTCCACTGGTGTAGACGTTGGGGTTTTAAAAAATGAATCATATTCTGCTTTTTACTTTGTATAAATTCTTCAAATATTCTACGTACAAATCTCTTCTCAAATATATGTTTTGCAAGTATTTTCCCCAACCTGTGGAGCTTTTTTTACTTTCCTGATGGTGTCCTTTAAAGCACAACAGGTTTAATTTTGATGAGTACTATTTTCCTTCTTGCTCATGCTTTTAGAGCCACATCTATAAGAAATCTCTGCCAAATCCAAAGTCATTAGTGTCTGTAGCTATATTATCTAAGTGTTTTATAATTTTAAGTGTTTGACCCATTTTGAGTTAATTTTTTATATAATAGTCTGATTTCATTTAAAAATCATTTTAGTTTTGATTATGTGTGTATGCCTGTGTTGTTAGGTAGAGAGAGAGAGAGAGAGAGAGAGAGAGAGAGAGAGAGAGAGAGGACAGGGAGAATGTGTTTGCATGTGTGTGCTGGGGGGTGGTATTATGTGTATATGAAGGTAGAAGAGGATTGTTGGATACTCTGGAACTTCAGTTATAGGCAGTTGTGAGGCTCCCAACATGGGTACTGGGAAACTCTTAACTGCTGAATCATCTTCTTCTTCTTCTTCTTCTTCTTCTTCTTCTTCTTCTTCTTCTTCTTCTTCTTCTTCTTCTTCCTCCTCCTCCTCCTCCTCTTCCTCTTCTTCTTCTTCCTTCCTCCTCCTCCTCCTCTTTATTCTTCTTTTCTTCCTCCTCCTTCTTCTTTCCTTCCTTTATCCTCCTCATCCTTCCCCCTTCTTTACCTTTCTTTTCCTTTTCCTTCTTCTCTGGCAGGCATATTGCTATTAGGTTATGCCATCAACATTTGTTGAAAAGATTATCCCTTCTCTAGTGCCAAAATTCAGTTAACTATAGACTTATGGGCTTATTTCAGTACTCTACTGTATTCCACTGATGTTTATCCTACATTATCTTGATTAGTACTGTTCAGTAGTAACATTTGAAATCAGAAGGTACTATGAATCCTTTCAATTTGCTCTTCTTCTCAAGTAGACCTTACTTTTAGTAATGACTCTATGGTTCTTCAAACCAGAAAAATCCATGTTTTGTTTTAAAAATATTTTCAAGGCATTTTTTAAATACACCCTTGTAACTGGAATTTCTGTCATCTTTGATGGGAAACAAAGTATATTATCTGTGAAAAATAAAAAAAGGCCAAGAGAGCTTCCATAATTGACATAAGGTAAAGTAGCTGGTAACGTATAAACTACATACCAAGTAGAAAAAGCTTATATGTTAGACACTGGAAAATACTGGCCTTAAATGAGTAAGTAGGTAAGAAGTGCCAGCCCTCTGTAAGTTTATAGTCTAGTACAATGGTCTTCAACAACTTTACCAGATATCCTCAGTACAAATTCTGTGAAATAACTGTCAACTACAAGAACGAAATTCATTGTAAGTTTAAATGGCTACCAAGGATATTATTTCAACTATACTGCATTAAATATATACTCATCCAAATCAAAGTCACTTGTTGAATCTGTTGGCTAGCGGGCTAGTCAGTAAGCTCTCAGAAATTGTTTGTCTCTACTCTCCAATTGATGAGGAATTCCTGCAACTGTGCCTGTATTTTACGTGGGTGTTGGGGATTCAAACTCAGGTCTGCATGCTCACTCAGGTAAACACTGAACTAAGCAAGCCATCCTCCCAGTCCCTCCTGTAACTGGTTCTTAAACAGTACAGCACAGCAGTGGAACAGACAGCATTTAGACTACTAGGCAAAAGGAACTTTAAATTATACAGGAGCATATGCATTATTTTACATAAGTAGTCCAATATTTTACATGAGGGATTGATTGGTTTCTGATATCTACAGACATATTGTGATTGAGGGCTAAATATAAAACAATGGCTGGTCTAACAATACCTCCCAACCAAGGCCAGCTACAAAATCTTCATATGCTTGGCTTCCTCCTATATTGGTGAGAATGGAGTATTTATCTTCTTGTCCTTCAGCAACATAAAATACTGCAATCTTGTGTGTCTCTCGGCTACAAAACAAAAAAATTATACCATTCATTTTTGTTTGCTCATTAAATTACATGTACAGAGTATATAGGATTAAGGATATGAAAAAGACTCAGATGCTATAGTCTACAAAAAGAGATACACAATTGCAATACAAATAAAGTCATAAAAGTGACAAAATTGCAAGGTTACTGCTGATAGGAGAGTTCAAGAGCACCTAAAATAATACTGAATTAGGTAAAAGTCTGAGTGTGGGTGGGATAGATAAACGAGAAGGACGAGTCACTAAGGCGTTACCACTGTGCAGTGTGCTGACTCTCAGGGTTATGTTTTAGAACTAAGGAACCATCAGTAAGAACTGTATTTCCCCAGACTGCACCCAACAACAGAAGAAACACATAAAACTGCATGGGCTAACTGCCAAATTCTTGGACAATTAACTTTTAGTTCTTTCCAAATTAAAAAGTGTTTATAATAGCAAACTTATAAGAAGCCTGGCAACCCAAACTAAACTTTAGGACCAGAAAAACAAAAAGGAAGTAT
The DNA here is from genome assembly GCA_019843815.1 of Montemys delectorum. Lineage (NCBI taxonomy): Eukaryota > Metazoa > Chordata > Mammalia > Rodentia > Muridae > Montemys > Montemys delectorum. Next base: position 33,951 of record JADRCD010155040.1, on the reverse strand, counting down.
TGATACATATTTCTTGATTTCAAAATTGGCCTAGATGTAAAGTTTTTTTTGTTGTTGTCGTCAAATTATTGAAACAACAGCAGCAGCAGCAGAAGGAGGAGGAGGAGGAGGAGGAGGAGGAGAAGAAGAAGAAGAAGAACAACAACAACAACAAGGATCATAGCTCACCACAAACAGATACAAACTATAGAATTTAAAACTGTAGTCTGACAGCCAGATTCTGCAAGCATTTGAAGTTAAGTCCTGACTAAGGGTTTCCATGTCAGCAACAAAGAAGCTTCAGCAAGCTTCTGTCACTTGGTGAAGGGATTTCCAGAATCACAGAGTATGAATCTGGATGGCCTCTTTTGTAAGTAAAACCCAATTTAATGGGTGAAAACAATTATTGAAAAAAAAAACCTAGCACTTTAAAAAAGTGTTCTAAAGGCATATAGAAACAGAAAATCTTCATTCACGAAAATCTACTAAATTTTGGTAAAAAACAATCACTAACGTTGGCTGCTTTTTCCCCTACACTCCAGCTCATCAGCTCCATGGCTCCTACGTTTTGCCTTGAGCATTCTACTCAGGCTGAGCAGAGAGGTTCACTTTACCCCAAGCTTTGAGTCTGGAGTTAAGGTTACTGGTAGAAGTTTTTATTGTTGCATAACTTCATGTTACAGAAGCACTGGGCTAAACCTTCTTCTGCTTCTAAGCTCCCCATTTTTAGTGTAGAAGCTCTAAATGAATAGTCCTCCTGCCACCTGTGCTTGAAGTGGGGCGACTGCAAATTCTGCTGGGAGTAGTAAGTTAAGACCACCAGAGATTTTCAACCCTTCTCCAACTGCAAAGTATGATTATCATTCTAGGAAGAGCTAGGCCTAATCCTAGCTTAGGTATAGTGGTATACAAGTGATGCCCACGGTAAAAGGCAGGTTTCAAGGTCAATGAACTTAGCATTAGTTCTGTCCAAAAGAAACAACTATCTGGACAAGAATTTGGAGTAAAGCACAAAGGAGAAGCTGGCCTCTTTATGACACATGTGAACAGCAAAGCAGCCAGAAGTTAAAAAGAACCAGAAAAAAAAGATACTAAGAATGCCCAGGATCAAAATTTTTGAGATGAATGGGTAGCCCCATCCCTCAATGGAGGGCTGTGCCTATCCACTGGATATTGTCTCTACAGGTTCTATCTCCCCTCTGTTGGGTATTTTGGCTAATGTCCTCCTCGTTGGGTCCTGGGAACCTCTTGCTTCCCTAGCATCTGGGATTTTCTGGTGGCTACCCTCAGGTCTCCACTGCTACACACTTCTGTTCAATTTCCTGAACCTCTGTACTTCTCCCTGTCTTCTCCTACATCTGATCCTGTCCCCCCTAACCCAGAATTGTTCCTGTCTAAAGGAAATGCAGGGACAAAAGGTGGAGCAGAAACCCACAGAAAGGCCATCCAGAGATTGCCCCACCTAGGAATTCATCCCATCTGCAGACACCAAACCCACACACTACTGCTGATGCTAAGAAGTGCTTGCTGGAGCTGGAGAGATGGCTCAGCGGTTAAGAGCACTGACTGCTCTTTCGAAGATCCTGAGTTCAAATCCCAACCATATGGCGGCTCACAACCATCTGTAATGAGATCTGACGCCCTCTTCTGGGATGTCTGAAGACAGCTACAGTGTACTTACATATAATAAATAAATCTTAAAAAAAAAAAAAAAAAGAAGTGCTTGCTGACAGGAGGGTGGTATAACCGTCCCCTGAGAGACTTTGCCAGTGCCTGACTAATACAGATGTGGATGCTTACAGCCAACCATTGGATTGAGCACAGGGAACATAATGGAAGTGTTAGGGGAAGGACTAAAGGAGCTGAAGGAGTTTGCAACCCCATGGGAAGAACAATATCAACTAACAGGACTTCCTCAGGGCTCCTAGGAACTAATCCACCAACCAAAGAGTACACATGGAGGGGCCCAAGGCTCTAGCTGCATGTGTACCAGAGGATTGCCTTAGTTGGCAACAATGGGAAGGGAGATCCTTGGTTCTGTGGAGGCTCAATGTGCCAGTGTAGAGGAGTGCTAGAGCAGTGTGGTGGGAGTGGGTGAGTTGATGGGGGAGCACCCTCATAGAGGCAGGGGGAGGGAAGATGGGATAGGGGTTTGCAGAGAGGAAACCAGGAAGAGGGACATTTGAAATGTAAATAAATAAAATAACCAATAAAATATAAATATAAATAATAATAATAATAATAATAATGATAAAGCCATAGTAAAACTCAACAACAATGACAACAACAAAAGAATTACTAGGATCACAGTCAATTCTGAAAATGAAGAAGCCTGTATGCATACCCAAAGCTGCATGGAAGAAGAACTAGAGCACTGTTTCTTTTTTTTTTTAAAAAGATATTTTCTTTATTTATATTTCAAATGATATCCCTTTTCCCAGTTTCCCCTCCAAAAAACCCTTATTCCCTCCCCCCTCCCCATGCTTGCCAACCCACCCTCTCCCACTTATTGGCCCTGGCTTCCCCCTACACTGGGGCACTGAGGCTTCACAGGACCAAGGGCCTCTCCTCCCATTGATGACCAACTAGGCCATCCTCTGCTACATATGGGGCTGAAGCCTTGAGTACCTCCTTGTCCACTCTTTGGTTGATGGTTTAGTCCTTGGGAGCTCTGAGAGTACTAGTTAGTTCATATTGTTGTTCCTCCTATGGGGCTGCAAAGCCTTCAGCTCCTTGGGTCCTTTCTCTAGCTCCTCCATTAGAGCACTGGTTCTTAACCTGTGGGTTGCAACCCTTTTGAGGTTGACTGACTATTTCACAGGGTTGCCCAAGACCATCAGAAAACACAGATATTCACATTATGGTAACTACTTCATAACTGTTTTGCTACAGTTATGAAGTACTAACAAAATGAATCTTATGATTGGGGGTCACCACAACATGAGAAACTATATTTAAAGAGTTGTACAGACATTAGGAAGGTTGACAACTACTGAACTAGAATACAATGACCAGAGAGTCTCACAGGCACTGCATAATATTCATAACTCTGGGCCAACTCCAAGGAATCTAAGAGTTAAAAATAACATCCAATCAATACTTATATGTCTGGATATCTGTGTGTACCCTCAAGGCTATACACATTCGGAATGGTCAGAGAGTAAACCTTTAAGCTATTGGTCTCTGGATGAAGGAGAAACAAAAAATAGAAAATTTTGAGTCTTATGTGATGTAAACCCAGGAAAGATACCCCGCCCCAGTGAATGGTTTAGCTAGACAAGAAAAAAAAAAAAAAACTTTAAAAAGTCTGAAGATCAAAGGGGCTCACATTGTTTGGAAATGAAGCTGCTAAGAATTAAATGACCAAGGTCCATTACTAACATACTTTAAACATATTTACCTTTATGTGTGTGGCTATTTTTGCCTGCATGTTTGTGTGTACGCTACATGCATACAGTGCCTGAGAAGGCCAGAAGAAGGTGTTGGATTCCTGGAACTAGAGTTACAGATGCCATGTGAGTGCTGGGAACCAAACCTGGGCTTTCTGCAAGAGCAACATGTGTTCTTAACTACTAAGTCATCTCTCCATTAATGTACTTTTGATTCAAATCACAGAAAAAATTGAAAACAAAATGGGAAGGCACCATGTAAACTGTGATCAAGAGTTTGATCACATGATTCTATCAATGCCACACTACCATGTTAATTTCAAATAATAATAAAAAATAATCTGTGAAACAAAGGCTGTTTCTTTAAGATAACCAAGCAACTTGATCAATGTTACCTAGATTAAGAAAAAAAGACTATAAGCAAGCAGGATGGCTTGGTGGGTAAGGTACCAGCCATGAAAGTCAGACCCCTGAGTATAATCCTTGAAACCACATAAAGGGAGAGGAGAGGTGCTAACTCCCACAAAGTTGTCCTTTTATTTCGTGTCCCATCTCTACCTCTCTCTCCTCTTTACACAATAAAAAATTAAAACAAGAAAAAGGAATCCTGCTACTAAAAAGGTGAGAATACTATACTGGCTGTGTGTCAACTTGACACAAGCTGGAGTTATCACAGAGAAAAGAGCAGCCTCCCTTGAGGAAATGCCTCCATGAGATCCAGCTGTAAGGCATTTTGTCAATCAGTGATCAAAGGTGGGAGGACCTATCATGGGTGGTGCCATTCCTGGGCTGGTAGTCCTGGGTTCTATAAGAAAGCAAGCTGAGCAAGCCAGGGGAAGCAAGCCAGTAAGGAACATCCCTCCATGGCCTCTGCATCAGCTTCTGCTTCCTGACCTGCTTGAGTTCCAATCCTGACTTCCTTTGGTGATGAACAGCAATGTGGAATTGTAAGCTGAATAAACCCTTTCCTTCCCAACTTGCTACTTGGTCATGATGTTTTGTGCAGGAATACAAACCCTGACTAAGACAAGTACTATTAATAAATGCATGTCAACAAATAGATAAATTAGATTAAAAGCACAATTCAAAAAATATAATCTGCTAAAACTAAACTGAAGAAAAAACTGAATATCTGAAAATTTTTTAACTATACAGTAATCTTATCAGAAAGGAAAATGTCACATCACTTCTACTTGTAGACGATAGGAGTTTATACATAGAAGGTATGGAGCCAGTGAGAGGCTCATTGAGTAAAACTGCTGAACACATGTGCACGCGTGTACATGTGTACACACACACACACACACACACACACACACACACAAATAATAAAAGTAAGGCAGCCTCTCTTGTTATTGACACCTTCTTGTCTTAGTGTGCAGCTTTAAAATTGATAAACCAATATTGAAATATAGTTATTATCTAATATGTTAGCTAATAGCAATATGATTTTCTTTATTTCGACTCTTCCTTGCTAACATATATAGGAATACACTGAAGTTTATGTATGAAGTTATGTAGCCTTCAACCTTGTGTATTCATGTAGTAGTTCTAACAGCTCTCTACTGGATTTTTTTTTTTTAGCTTAGTTTTATTATTTGTGTGTGTGTGTGTGTGTGTGTGTGTGGGTATGCATGCATGTGTGTTCAGCCAGGTCTCCTGGAGTTGGAGTTACAAGGCAACAGTGAACCACCTGACATGGGTGCTTGGAATTTAACTCAGTTCCTCTGCAAGCATAGTGCATACTTTTAACCACTGAGTCACCTCTCCAGCTTTCCAGTTTTTATTTTACTTGTCACTACTACTACTACTACTACTACTACTACTACTACTACTACTATTATTATTATTGCTATTTTTATTATTGTATGTGGATGTATGCATGCACGCATGCATGTGGGTTGGTCAGAGGACATATTTTGAGAATTGGTTCTCTTCTTCCATCATGTGGGTCACAGGTCATCCAGTTTGGTGGAAGATTCCTTTATAACTCAAAATGTATTTTAGAAAGAATAAAGAACTAAATATAAAATATAACTATCTTATCCAAATAAAGATTAATAAAAAATATAGAACGAATGGGTTCAACATAGAAGTCTGTAAGCACAACAAGAAATTGAGGAGATGCAAAGGAAACTACTGAGAAAGATAACTATGCAAAAATGAATAAACTCCATCAATCTGAAGCTGAAAACTGTAAGTTAAACAGCTTCCACAAATATAAAATAATCCTAACACACACACACATACACACAGAACAAATAAATAAATGCAGAAAGTTTTAAAAGATCATGCTGAAGAAAGCAAAAAGCCCTTCAATAAAAAAGTTGGGAAATATAGGTGACACATGGGAACATTTTCCTCATAAATTTGGAAGAAAACAGCATGGAAAGAATAAAGACTGCAGCTTTAAAATTGCCCTAGTGTTTTTCTTCTATTGGTGTGATAAGACTCTGACCAAAAGCAACATGTCTACCATACAGTGAAGCCAAGGCAAAAACTAGAGGTAGTTACTGAAGCAGAGACTACGGAAGAACAGTGCACTGGTCTGCTCCCAGGCTCATGTCCAGCTACCTTTGTTATACAACCCAGACCTACCTGCCTAAAGAAGGTTCTACCCACCACAGTCTGGGCTCTCCTACATCACTTCACAACCAAGAAAATGACCCCACAGACATGCCCACAGGCCAATCTCACGAATGCAATTCCTTAGCCGAAGTTCCCTTTTCCCAAGTGTGTGAAGCACATTTATGAATATTGTGAAGAGGATCATACACAAGCAGAAGAGATTAAGTTAGACTAACGTATGAATAAGATGGTAACTTTTGTAAAACTTAATAAAATGACTCAGCATAGGGCTTTTAAAGATGGAGAGTTCATGTAGACATGTGCATATCAGCTCATTTCAATTTGAATTCTTATAGTATGATGTCATAGCAGGTTGCTTATTTTAAATTACCTGTTCAATCTATCATAAGCAACAGAACTGAGAATGAGTTATAATTAAATATGGCACAACCTAAGGATATTTTACAAATTCAATTGGTTTTCTCCAATTCAAAGGAGGTCTGTGAAATACACACAAAGAATACAAGTATTTCAAATATGTCAACCATCTTAATGCAGTTCTAAATTTTTCTTAAACAATAATTTATCCTGAGTTTTGCAGGCAGTTAGATAGAACTAGAAAATATCATCGTGAGTGAGGTAACTCAGACGCAAAAGGACATGCGTGGCATGTACTCACTAATAAGTAGATACTAGCAAAAAAAAAAAAAAAAAAAAAAGCACAGAATACCAAGATACAGTTTACAGAACTCAAAAGGGTCAACAAGCTGAAGTGCTCAAGTGAGGACGCCTCAGTCCCACTTGGGAGAGAGAAGAAAGCAATCACAAGTGGGGAGGGAGGGAGGAACCTGGGAGGGAAAGTGGAGAGGTGGGGGGAAGAGGGGAACCAGATCTGGTATTGGGTGAGGAAAAAGGACTGAAGCCCTGAGGGATTGATGGGACCCTCAAGAATGCACCAGAGACCTGGGAGGTAAGAGACTCCCAGGACTCAAAGGGAGGGACCTTAGATGAAATGCCCAACAGTAGGGAGAGGGAGCTTAATAGAGCCTACCTCTAGCAGGAAGACAGGGCATCAAATGAAGGCAGGGGTTGCCATCCCACAGTCACAACGTGACCCATAATTGTTCCTGTCTGAAAGAACTGCAGGGATGGAAATGGAGAGGAGCCTGAGGAAAAGAAGATCCAGCCAAGGCCCAAAGTGGGATCCACTGAGGCTATAGAGCGCTCACAAAAAGGGACCTATCATGACTGTCCTCCAAAGACCCAACAAGCAGTTGAAAGATTCAGATGTAGATATTTGTACCCAATCAATGGACAGGAGGAGCTGACCCCTGTTGTTGAATTAGGAAAGGCTGAAAGAAGCTGAGGAGAAGGGTGATCCTATAAGAGGATCAGCAGTCTCAATTAACCTGGGCCCCAGAGATCTCTCAAACACTGGACCACTAACCAGGCAGCATACACCAGCTGATATGAGGCCCCCAACACATATACAGCAGAGGACTGCCGGGTCTGAGTTCAGTCAGAGAAGATGACCTTATCCTCAAGAGACAGAGGCCTCAGGGAGTTTAGAGCTCTGGTGGGTTTGGGGGTAGGGACATCCTTCTGGAGATGGGGCAGTGTGGGGAGGAAGTAAGGGATGTGAAACAGTCGGAGGGTAGACCAGGAAGGGAATAAATCAGGAGTGTTAAATAAATAAAAGACTAAAAAATAATTTATGTACAGTATAATGACAGTTTTTACGCAAAAGCTGTAACGTAATAGTACCGTATTACAGTTTACATTGCTATTCATGGTATTACTATCAACAGAAATTGCTAAGAGTTTCCAGTTGTAAATATGAAGATTTTCCAACAACTCACCATTGCCTTGAATCCAAATTTCTAAGTTCTCTGAGTAGCTTTTCATTTTTCTTCAGGAGATGAAAGCTCCTCCTAAATAGGTATATAAATATTTCATCACTGTGCAGGGAATGACTTGACAGTCTGGAAATACTTCCCACTCTACTCATGCAGCTTTACACTTGTAACACAAAGGAGAACCAGACCCTAAAAACATGCAAAGAATATGTGCCAGTATCTCTGTCTACCAGGCCTTCATTCATTTCTGACAGCATACCTTGTCAAGGCCAGAGTAATCTCTCCTTGCCGATGTTGTGAGCACCCAAACTTATATCCAGAGAAATGGAAAAAAGGACTTGTAAAAAATCAGCATTTTTTCTTTGTTTTAAATAACATGTATTAAAATACATTTTTGCTGTTGGTATGTGTGTATATATATGTATGTAATATATATGTATATGTATATATATATATATACACACACACATACCCTCAGTCCTATTATTACACACACATATATATACATATATATGCTCAGTCCTATAATTTTTAAAAAATGTTAATAAACATAAATTTTACTTTATGTTTACTAAACATGTACAAAAAATCAATTACAAAGTACAAACTGTACTTATGACAGAAAGTACAAAAACTTACTGTCATGAAATACAGCTTTCCATCTTTAACTTTTCCTAGGAGACAGTATGTAGACCATTCCATAACAAGAAACTACAATGTATTTCTATAATAACTAAATGACAATTATATGTGGTCAGACACAAACATAAGGCAAACTCTGCTCTACACAGAATGGCTTAGAGGTCTTAGAAGTGGCTTAGCAGGTAATAGTGCCTTTTGTTGAATAAGCCTGACAATCTGAGTATACTCCCTTGAACTCTGCTGGTAGAAAGACAGAAACAATTCCTGTGAATTGCTCTTTGACTTCCACATATGTGCTATAACATGTATGTACCCTCATACCTCAGAAAATAAATGAAAAAGTAATATAAAATGGCTTAGGCAAGAATATTGTTTAATAAGTGGAAGGTTTTAAATCAGAGAAAATATACATACTAAGCAAGAAAGAGAACAAGCCCTTCTTAATGCTTCATATGCACCTGGAGTACTGCAGATTTATTAATCAGAAATTTCTGAGTTTTCCCCTCCCTCCTACTATAAGCTAAATGAAAATGACATACTTCTATTATTTAATGATAAAATAAATATTGCGTCATCTTCTACACTCCTACATCTTTTGATGGTACAAAAATTAAAAACTGTAATGTGTTTAATTCCTATTAAAAACAACAAAATCTAAATGTAGCCAGGCATGTTGGCATATACCTATAGTCTTAGATCTTGAAAGGTGGAGGCAGAAGGATCAAAAGGTTCAAGGTTTTGAACTATCCTGGATTACATGTGATCCTGTCTCAAAAAACAGAACAAATAAAAGTCTTAAATATTTGAATAATGCTTTATATGAAGCAAATCTTAAGTGTTTTTGTACATTACTTCTTTCTATAGAGGTTAAAAATTATTCTTAATTTAGACACTATAAGTCAAAGTTCAAAGACAAAGGCTATCTAACCTAGTTCTGATTTAAGTTCAATGTTCTTTTCATTTAACTTCTAACTTTATTATTGTAAGATACTTGGTTCTAGTGTCTTCTGTACTGGAGGTTAAAGACAAGCCTTGCAATGATAACTGTACCCTATTATTGTACTACATTCCTAGCATGTCTAAGGTTATTATTATTATTATTTTATTTTAGAGACAAGGTCTCTTGTAGCCCAGGCTGGCCTTCCCTCCACCTTCAAAATGCTAGGGTTACAGGTATACCATTATGCCCTGTACTCTACTTTAAGCTTTTAAGAAGATTTTATAACATGTATAAGAAAACAAAATAGAAGGAAAAAATCTATTACTTTCTTGATTTGATCCTGAATTTTGAGTTACTTCCTTAATTCAAAGTTGACACAAAAATATTGTGATTGATCTAAAAAACTGATAGGCTTAAATTAAGGTTTAAAAATTTGATTTTCTTTCAATTATATGATTATAGTTTCTAAGTTATGTAGTTTTAGTAGTTACTATGAAAATGTTAGTAATGTACTGAATTAAATTATCTTTTTATTCCCCTGAATTTTAATATAAATCAATGGTTAAAAAAAATCAACTAATCAATCAACCAAACCCAAATAATTTGCCTATTGGCCAAAAGACTAATTGGTAGATAGAATTTATAGGTTATTTTCTTTTCAGAGTTTTTTAAAGATTTATTTTATTTTATGTGTATGAGTGTTTTGCTGCATGTAGTATATATATACATGTGGTATTTGAATGCCCAGTGTAGAGGTTAGAAGAGAATATTGGGGCCTCTAGAACTGGAGTTACAGTTAGTTGTTAGCTACCATGTGGGGGCTAGGACTACAACTTGGATCCCCTGAAAGAGCAAGTGCTCTAAACCACCCAAGCTCCTACCTTTTTGAATTCTTAATTATGTGTGTTTATGTGTGTAGGTGTGTAGAGGTAAGTATAATGCCTAAGGAGGCCATAAGATTCACAGGAGCTGGGGTTACAGTTATAAGGGTCTTCGAAAAGACCAGCATATACTCTTACCTGCTGAGCCATCTCTCCGGCATGGTAGACAGAATTTAATAAGAAAAAGAACAGATACTACAATTCCTGATCAGAAGAACTAATTTTTTTAAAAAAAGAAAAGGAAATCCTTTCTCCCCTTCTTACCGTTTGTCCCAGGAATTCATTCCCAATATACTAAGAAGCAGCCTGCAGTAATAAAACGCTGACTGAGGCTTCTGAGGCATCGGCTCATCCTGTTCTGAGGCTTTCATGTTTAAGTCATTAAAGTGCTTCTCTACAAACTCTTTCTCTTCTGTGTATTGCTTAAGGATAGCATTAATGACATCATTCTCCTGTTTTTCAGAAATGCACACAGGTTGTGGAGCAGGAACATTGAGGGAAATTCCAGTTCTCTGTAAACATTCAGGACTTGTAGTGCCTAAATACTGCAGGAGTTCATCAAGAACATCTTCCTCCTCTCTTATTGTAGACCAAGTTGGTACAGTTTCTCTAAATCTTCTAAGCTGGAGAGAAAGTCCATCTTTTACTGTTATGTCTTCTAAGCTTTCGTTAGATGTAGGAGGCTCTTCTGGTTTCTCTTGGTAAGACATTGAAAGTATGAAAGATGTAGGTTCAGGCAAACCACTTACAGTGGGTGGTCCATACAGTATGGCAGAATCCCATGAGTACTTTCCAGAGAGATCACGTACTATGATTCTAACATTTGAGTTGGCTGACACAAGGCCAGCAGCTAAACCTCCTCCAGGCATACTCTCTTCTGATCTTATTTGGATACAAGATACTAAGGTTGTATTATTCAGCACAAAGAACTGAATATTTGGACTTTCAAAGAGCTCAGGAGAAAGTTCAGTACTTTCACTGTAATGATTGTCATGATTTTCACACACCTGACTTGTTAGCATAGCAGGACCACCACTCATTGGATAATGGCCCAGGTGATTCACCAGATGGGTAATAACAGTACGGGCTGCTATAGAGATTAATCCTTGTTGCATCTGAGTTTTCACTAAAAACAAAAACAAAAACAAAAAATAAAAATCACAAATGAGTGGGAATAATATTGTTTCCTAGGAGTCATAAAACCTATTAGTAAGGAGATGAGAACTTTATTGCATTGCTAATGCCACAATCAAATATTTGAATAAATATTAACACATACAATTTAGCTTCTGCCTTTTTTTTTTTTTTTTTTTTTTGAGACAGGATTTCCAAAATCTGCTATTTGGAGCCCTTGCTATTCTAGAACTCCCTCTGTAGACCAGTCTGCCTTGAACTCACAGAGATCTGATTGTCTCTGTCTCCTGAGTGCCCAAATCAAAAGCCAGCACCAATGCCCAGCTAGTTTTCTTAGTATAGGAATACTGGCAAATAATAGGGAAAACTTTTTAAATGAAGTAGCTTTGTTTATTTAATAAGAAAGCCCTTTTGAAATGGTTGCTAGTGCGCTACAATTTAAATGAAAGCTTTTAAATGTAGATCGCCTTTGAAGATCAAAAGTATCAGAAATCAATTCCCTGAAATACACTAAACACACAGATTAAAAAGCCAATAAAATCTATCCAACTGATATGTTTATCTCATGAAGATATTCCAGATTTAGACGCATAGTTTGCAGCATCTTTAAATGTCATTTCATTCTGGCTTTTATAACTGATAAAGTATGCCAGAGAAAAAATGATATCTGAATTAAATTTCAAGAATGAGAATAAATTTAAATAGTAAATCAGTGTACCCTTATATGTCAAGGAAACTGTAAAGGCCAAGCTCTAAATATGAGCTGTGTGGGCTGGAGAGATGACTCATTCCAGAGGACCCTGGTTTTGTTCCCAGCACCCCAATCAGGAAGCTCACAACTGCTGTACTCCATCTCAGAGTGATAGCAATGCCCCTTGCTTCCTTGGGCATTGTATGCATGTGCATATACCCACTGAGATACACACACACACACACACACACACACACACACACACACACACTTTAAAAATAATAAATAAAAATAAACCTAAAAATATAGACTGAGGATGTAGTTCAGTTGTAGAACATTTGCCTAACAATAGCAAGTCTCTAAGACTGATCTCCAATGCTTTACAAAAAAACCACATAAAAACAAAATAAGAAATTAAAAGTTGCTGTTGGATATACTCATTTAGGCATTATAATTTTCTAAGTAAATTTTGTAGATCAATATGATCTAGTCTGAAAGTATGTGAAAAGCATTTTTTTCCTTCCCTATCCATCATATTAAGGATACTAGCTAAGTATATTCATATAAGTGTGAATATGAAAGAATATATGAAAGAGTAAAATAAGAAAGCTGAGACAACACCATAGTTTGAGAGGTCTAGAAAGGGAAGCTATCTTACATTAGGATCTGAAAGTGGAGGAGATGCAATGGTTTGAATATTCGAGATGTTTCCCATAAGACTTGGACACTTGAATACTTGGTGCCTAGTTGAAGGCTATTTGGGGATGATTAGGAGGTGTGGCCTTGCTAGAGGAAATATGTCACTGGAGATGGCTTCCAAATACCATTTGAAATTAGCTCTTATCTCTGCTCTAGCATTCTGCTGTCTGCCTCCATGTTCCCTACCATGACAGTCATGGAGTCCAATCCTGAAACTGTAAGTTCAAATAATCCCTTCCTTTTGTAAGTTGCATTGGTCATGACATTTTATCACAGCAACAGAAAAGTAACTAAGAGAGGAGAGGAAGAGAAAAGCAACAGAAAGAGGGAAGGAGAAAAGCTAGCCAACCACTTGGGAAAGTCAACTGCTAAAATGTTGGGGTGCACAGGCATGCACTTTATCATTTTCAGAGGAAAACATGGAGGTATGTCTAAGTAAATGCATTCATAGATTTATTTGGGTCCATGCTCAGGTGAAGTTCCCCAGGTGGGGAGTGAGATGGGTAGCTCCTAGAAGGCAGGTGGCCTTGTGTAGTCACCACTTCGAGTTGTGTGAGTATCAATGGACTAATCAGTGTGATACTAGGGTAACTATATAAAAAATAGTACAAAACAATCAATCAAATGCCACCGCCACTGCTGCCAAAAGCTAATAACTGCTGCTGCAATTCTAAGGAGGGCTGATGTAGTAGTCAGTTTTGGACTGAATGGTGTTAGGAAGATAACTGATTGTTTTCTTGATATTTTCAATTTAAAGAGTAGGAAGAGAGCTGTCACTGATATGGATGTAATTCATGCCAGAAGTGGATGCTCTGTTATAAGAAGGGTGGGGAGGAGTCAGTGTTCCTGCCTCTACTTAGATTTAGAAATAGTTATAGAATAAGCATATTTCCCTATTACTCTACTATTGTTAGGAAATAATCTTGTCTTTGTGGTATATATATAATATATATATATGTGTGTGTGTGTATGTGTGCATATATGTATACATATAGAAATACATTATATACAATGTATATGTACTACAATATATAACATAAAGTGTTATACATTATATACATTGCTTATTATTATACATTATATTATATACTATATACAACATATTATATACATTATGCACATATATGTATAACATATATAACACATATATGTATAGTATATATAACACATATATGTATTACATTATATAGTATTATTTTCTGAAAGCTAATCAGTTGGGAAAACTAGGATCTACCTATCAAAGCAAAAGTAAAATTTTCAGAACAGAGATTTTTAAAAGTTCTGCTATACATATTATTAAGCTTTCTTTTTGGGCGTAGGGAAAGGTACTGCGATTGAACTCAGGGCTTCATAGCACAAGGCCTCACACACACTAAACAAGTATTTCACTACTGATGTATAGCCTCACCAAAGTCTCCAACTTTAAATGTTTAGCCTGATGATTTTTAGTAAAATGTATATAATTTTGTTACTATCAAAACACTGAATATATAGAAAAATTGCCTTTTTTGGTGAAAAAGGCACTTATTTTATTTTATTTTATTTATTTTATTGTATTTCAACAAACTTAAAAAAACTGGCTTGTGCACTTGCTGGCATGATTTCTTAAAGAGGAAAGAGTCTGGTGAGTCACAGTTTTAAGGTCTCAGCCCTGGACACTGACAACTACACCATGGGTGTGGCCAGAAAGATGAGCAAGCAATCAGGTTCTCTCCTCAGCATATGATCACTAAAGCTTAACACGGACAGTTGTCACTAGTATTCTTTTGATTTTTAAAATGTTAATATAAAAAGTTAATCTTCCATAATTGGACAGTTTTATGTGTGCATATATAAATAAACAGGAAGATAATTTTAGCACATTGAGCTGTTCTTAAAAGTGTGTTTACACTAGTTCTGAAAACCAGACATTTAATACCAGATTGTAACATTAAATAGTTCATCTTAATTTACTCTTTCATTTTTAAAACTGTGTCACTAGATGATGAGAAATGGGACTGGCCCCAATTTAATGTCTGCTGTCCATTCCCTAATGGATATTGAGTAGGTATGGAAGTTCATCTTATACATGAGGACAAATGGTTCAGAAAGCTAAGTGATTTACCAGCTGGCTTTTGCTTTACACATCAGTATTTAATTTCTAGAATTTACTTTTTCTCAAAGTGCCATTTTCTTTGTGACAAATGAAAACAACAAATTTAAAACTTAAATTTTCTGTGCACAGGATCTTCAGTTATGTTTTAAATGGTAATGAAAAATTAAAACTCTGGAGAGGTTGTGGAGAAAGAGGAACACTCCTTCATTGCTGGTGGGATTGCAAACTGGTACAACCACTCTGGAAATCAGTGTGGCGGTTCCTCCGGAAATTGGACATAGTTCTACCAGAGGACCCAGCCATACCACTCCTGGGCATATACCCAGAAGATGCTCCAACATGTAATAAGGACACATGCTCCACCATGTTCATAGCAGCCTTATTTATAATAGCCAGAAACTGGAAACAGCCCAGATGTCCCTCAACAGAGGAATGGATACAGAAACTGTGGTACATCTACACAATGGAATACTACTCAGCTATTAAAAACAATGAATTTATGAAATTCTTAGGGAAATGGATGGATCTGGAGAGTATCATCCTGAGTGAGGTAACCCAATCACAAAAGAACACACATGGTATGCATTCTTGATAAGTGGTTATTAGCCCAGAAGTTTGGAATACAGGAAGAACAACCCACAAACCACAAGAAACTTGAGAAGGAAGACCAAAAGGTGGACATTTCATTCCTTCTTAAAGGGGGGAACCAAATACCCATGGAAGGAGTTGCAGAGATTAACTATGGAGCAGAGACTGAAGGAAGGACAAGCCAGCCTAAATATAGCTATCTCCTGAGAGGCTCTGACAGTACCTGACTAATACAGATGTAGAGGCTCACACCCATCCATTGAACTGAGTACACGGTCCTCAATGAAGGAGTTAGAGAAAGGATCTATGGAGCTGAAGGGTTTGCAGCCCCTTAGGACGAACAACAATATGAACTAACTAGTACCCTCAGAGCTCCCAGGGACCCAACCACCAACCAAGGACTAAACATAGTGGGACTGAATGTTTTGGCAGCATGTGTATAGTAGAGGATTGCAAATTTGATCATCAATAGGAGGAGAGGCCCTCGGCTTTGTGAAGGTTTTGTGCCCCAGTGTAGGGGAATGCCAGGGCCAATAAGTGGGAGAGGGTAGGGTGGCAGGCATGGGGAGGGGGAGGCAACAGGGGTTTGTTCTTGTTGTTTTTGTTTGTTTGTTTGTTTGTTTTTTGGAGGGGAAACTGGGAAAGGAGAAATTTACATGTAAATAAAGAAAATATCTAATAAAAAATAAATAAATAAAAATAAAAAATTTAAAAAAAAGAAAAATTAAAACTACCTTTGTTTGTTTGAGACAAGGTTTGTGTAGTCTTGGAGGCCCTGGAACTTACTCTGTAGACCAGGCTAGCCTCTAACTTCAGAATAGGAGATACACTTGCCTCTGCCTCCTGAGTTCTGGGATTAAACTATGAAACATCATGCCAAGTGAAACTGACATTTCTTTTCTTTTCTTTTCTTTTTTTTTGGATGCAGTAAAAAAAAAATTCTATTCTTTTCCTGTACTTTTACCTGGTGAGTGATATGTTTAAACAGGTGACTCATTTCTAAACAATGAATCTTCTATACAGAATATAAAAGTTTACAATATGAAGAAAGAAGAGAGCATAGTTTAACAGATGTAATCACAAGAAGAGATTCACAGAAATACTCTGGGTTTGGCACAAAAAAACTCCTTAAATCCCATTATTCTGTAAGAACAGCCTAGACTTACATGTAGAAATGAATTAAAAGCTCTTTTGTATAAAGCTTAGAATAATAAATATAAACTATTCAATTTTAATAGCATTACTAGAAATACATCTTTTAGAAATATGCCAAGAATGGCCCAACTCATTCTGTACAACGTAAACCCCCAAGCCCAGGCAGTAGTCTACCCTCCACATCCTCTTCCTGAAGGATGGGACAGTGGGGATTCAGTTTAAGAGAGCTTGTGGAACTGGACATGGAGATGCACTTATGTAATTCTGTACTTGGGTAGGCTGAGGCAGGAGCATCAGGAAGAGCTCAAGGCTGGCCTGAATACACAGTAAGGCCCAGCTCAAAACCATAATGTCCAGAGTCTTATCCACTTAAACACATGCACCTACTTTAAGCAGCACACAAAAATAGCAAGCCATAAAGAGCTGCTGCAACCTCGTATATATAATTATTAACACTGAAAATACTTAAAGGATAAATTACAAATTTAGATATGAGCAAAATCATTTTTTCTTCTAAGTTGCTTCTCTAAATTCAGGATATATGAATATATATGAAAAGATCAAAATTTCTTAACTTGTTAATTGGGTGATTAGATTTATCTAGATTTTTGAGCAGTAAATTAAAGAAAATATTTCTTTCATTCTTACCTCCTAAGATAGAAAAAAGACAAAGATTCTGTAATTTAAAAATTAAAATGAAATTCTAAAATAATGAGTCTGGTGACAAAATGCAAAATGAAGACACCAATGCTTTTAAGACATATATAACTAGCACTCATTAAACAGATCTAGCTAGCCAGGGTTAGCTTTTCAGATTGTCACACTAAACAAATCCTACATCATTTGCAGCAAACCCATAATTACAGATTATTATGGCATACAAAAGCAACAGGCCATAAAAAGCTGCCATAATTCACCGTGCTGTAAAAGACATGCAGAGGAAGTTAATTTTGGCAAATGCTTTAAATATTAGCTTTGCATAATATGTATAGGTGAAACTATAATTACTACAGAATGGATCTTTGGTGCCTCTTTTCACTCTTGCTCAAAAAATGAAGATTTTTTTTTTTTTTGCTAATAAAACTACTGCCATTTGACAAAAAGCCAACTTCACTACCTTCCCTTGTTCTGCAGTAAATTTAATAATTATAGCCATTCCTGCCAATAATTTTCAATTCACTTTTCAATCCAATACTGAGCTGATTATGGGCACTCTATGTTTAGAATTTATTGGGAAAAAAGTACTTGAAGACAACGAAGCATGTCTTAGACAAGGATACAATGATCAGTCCTTTTTGCCTGAAAAAAAAAAAAAAAAAAAAAGAAAGAAAACCAAAACCTCAACAAACACCTCTACAAAACACCCTTCCCTCTAGTCCAAGCAAACCTCAAGCAGTCAGTCAGTCAGTCAGTCAGTTAGTCAGTCAGTCAGTCACTACAGACCAGAGGAAAGCACGTTGTCACCTACTCTGCTCTCACTTGTGGAGACATCACGCTGTTCCTAACCAAGCCTGAATGTATATGGTCCTCACTAGCTTTGAAGAAGCCCAAAAGAAACAACTTGTCACAGGGAACAGACAGTACAGAGGATTTGGTATTTTAAATGTCTTTTCCTTTACTTGTTGTACTCTATAGTAAAGTTTATATAAAATACACTGAACCTTGGGGGGTGGGAGTGGGCTCAGCAGGTAAAGGCAATTGCTACCAAGCCTGGTGTTAAGTTCTACACAGAATCCACACAGTGAAAGTACAAAGCTGACTCTGTGAGTTGTTCTGTAACTTCCAAACACATGTGTGTCCATACACAGTCTACATATTTTAAACAGTAATAAAACATTTTACATATATAAGTAAACTTTATTATTCTGCTTAAAAATATACTGTCTTAGAATGTTACCTTTGAATGAAAAGAACCATGTTATATCTTTTTATATAACATTAAGTAAAATAAACACTCTGATCTCTGTAGTCAATCAATTTCCTTGACTTTTAATTTCATAACTTCAGTTTTACGTATGTTATCAATCCATTATTAGTGTGAAGCCTTAACTCTTTCAGTCATTTGTAACTATTCTTCCTATGTTGGAAAACCAAGCTCTTTCTGCACAGCCTACTCTTTAACCACAAGCTCCTAGTCTGAGGGTTCTCCGGTTGAGCTTTTAGGGGTCCTAAGAGAAGCCTCTGAAAAGAGGAGCTCTCTAGGATCAACTCTACTGCACCTTTAAAGTCTTACACATTGGCTTTCCTTGTAAAATGTAGTTGAATAAATTCTACTCCTTAAAATTCCCCCGTAAGAGCTGCTGGCATAGTATACCAACTCTCAGTTCTCAACTATGGCTGCCGACTATTCACATGCAGAGCCTTGGAAATGCCAGCAATCTTAGAAGACAGTCCATCAAAATCTTCCAATAATTTTTTAATTTGGCTATTTTGTTTATTTACATTTCAAATGTTATCCCCCTTCCCAGTTTCCCTTCCACAAAGCCCCTATCCCATCCCCTCCCTCTGATTCTATAAGGGTGTTCCCCAACCCCACTCTCACCTCACTGCCCTGGCATTCCCCTACACTGGGGCATAGAACCTTCATAGGACCAAGGGCCTCTCCTCCCATTGATGCCAGATAAGGCCATCCTCTGCTACATACGTGGCTGGAGTTATGGGCTGCTCCATGTGTATTCTTTGGTTGGTGGTTTAGTCCCTAGGAGCTCTGGGGGGTTCTGGTTGGTTGAGGAAATACAGGGACAGAGAGTGGAACAGAGATTGAAGGAAAGGCCATCCTAAGACTGCCCTACCTGGGGATCCATCCCATATGTAGCTACCAAACCCAGTCACTACTGCTGATACTAAGAAGTGCTTGCTGACAGGAGGCTGATATAGCTGTCTTCTGAGACTGCCAGAGCCTGATCAAGACAGATACAGATGCTTGCAGCCAACCATCTGAGCACAGGGACTCCAATGGAGGAGTTAGGGGGAAGGACTGAAGGAGCTGAAGGGGTTTGCAACCTCGTAGGAGTATCCATATTCTAATATGAGCTAAATTGTGAACTATTGCTCTATTTTCTTATTTCCACCCACATATACTTTCTACCTCTTAAAAACACTCTATTTTCTCCCTAGTTATTAGTCACTACTAGGAACAGTTCTTTATCAAAGTTGGGCTCCAGATGTAAACCACAACCAATACTCAAATACTCATAGTTTCTTTGAATTTCTGTCAAACTCACCTTACTAAATGATGACTGGTATAACCAAAAGTTTTTGATAGTTTATTTTTCACTTTCATTTTCCTTTCTCTCCTAGTCCCAAAAGAAGGGTGAATCCTAGCACTAATGAGTTTGAGTATATTCCTTCAGGGCCTTAAATTCTTTAAATAATACCCAACTCACTCATTTCCTTCTCAGATTTTAAGTAAATTCAACTCAGTTCATACTTAAAATCCCCTTAAACCTGAATGAGCCTTTAGTTTACCTACTTTAAGAAACATTATGGTAAGATGACTCAGCAGTTAAGAGCTCTAACTGCTCCTCCAGAGGTCCTGAGTTCAATTCCCAGCCACCACATGGTGGCTCACAACCATCTGTAATGGGATCTGATGCCCTCTTCTAGTATATCTAAAGAGAGCAACAGTGCACTCATACATAAATAAAATAAATATTTATTTTTAAAAAAGAAAGACTGCATTTTCTTTCTCCTTCCTTTCTTTAACTAGTCAAGCTTCTTGAAGAGTACTTCAGAAGGGCACAGTGAGATGGCTCAGATGGGAAAGGCGCTGGCTGCAAGCCTGATAACCTGAGTTTTACCTGGACACACGGCAGAAGGAGAGTGTTGCTGACTCCTACAGTTGTCCTCTGTGCATACACAGATACACAAACCAAATACAAAACTCTCTACAAAATGTTGAAGGCTGAAGTCACTATTTACTAAGAGTTGTGCAAAGGGATTTACATATATAATCTCAGTTAGTACTCAAAATAATCCATGCTAGAACTAATAGTATTATCTGTATTTTATAAATGGGGAACTAGAAAGTCACTACCAAGTCTCTCAGACTTCAAAATTCTCTTAATCTACAAAAATACGATGAAATCTACAATAAAATGATCTTAAAAGTAATTCAGCCAGAGTATAGAGGGAATATTGCAGTATACAAAATTAGTAATTGTACATACGAAGTTATTTCGTAAACTGAGAACTAACTTGTGATAGGTAAATACATGGTTAGGTAGACAACTATAGCCAGAGACCTGTTTTCATGCACGGCCTGAGATCACACCTTGCCAGAACCCAGGCAATAGCATTGTCTTGAGAGAAACTCACATTACCTTCTGTCACAGGCTGCAGTTTAGAAGACCGCTCTGAATCTGGAGAGTGCAGAGGTTCAGGTTCTTTCAGACTTTCCAAATGCATAAAAGGATCATAATCTACAGATGCCAAATCAGAAAGGCTTATTGGAAAGTACTTTGGATTGCTAAAACTTTGTGCTCCATATACACACCCATGTAAGACCTAGGGGGGAAAATGAAAATAATACAGTCATTGGTAACATAAAAGCTTGATAAAAACTTAAATATTTTAAAACTTAGCTCTTCAATGAAGGTAATATTTATTATCTCATAAAAATATTAACGAAATGTAACCAATGGTTTTCATATTCCCAAAATCTAACCCCTCTCAAACTTCTGTAATAGAACAAAAAGTTTGTCTTGTAAGAAGTACTTATGAGTTACTTCTAGTTCTTTTTTTTTTTTTTCCCCACTTAAACACCTTTATTGACAGCTTAGGATGGTTAAAGTGCACGCAAAGACAGAGATGAGACCACAGCCGTGTAAAGTTGCAGCACATGAATTAATATTCTTCACCCTCATCGTCTCCTTCAGCGCTATCCGCCCTAACCTCCTCATAATCCTTCTCTAGGGCAGCCATGTCCTCACGGGCCTCAGAGAACTCCCCCTCCTCCATGCCCTCACCCACATACCAGTGCACAAAGGCACGGTTGGCATACATCAGATCAAACTTGTGATCTAGGCGAGCCCAGGCCTCAGCAATGGCTGTGGTGTTGCTCAACATACACACAGCTCTCTGGACCTTGGCCAGGTCACCACCGGGTACCACAGTGGGAGGCTGGTAATTAATGCCAACCTTGAAGCCAGTGGGGCACCAGTCCACAAACTGGATGGTACGCTTGGTCTTGATGGTGGCAATGGCAGCATTGACATCTTTGGGGACCACATCACCACGGTACAGCAGGCAGCAAGCCATGTATTTACCATGGCGAGGGTCGCATTTCACCATCTGGTTGGCTGGCTCAAAGCAGGCATTGGTGATCTCTGCTACTGTAAGTTGCTCATGATAGGCTTTCTCAGCAGAGATGACAAGGGCATAAGTGGCCAGAGGGAAGTGGATACGAGGGTAGGGTACCAGGTTGGTCTAGAATTTTGTCAGATCAACATTCAGGGTCCCATCAAATCTGAGGGAAGCAGTGATGGAAGACACAATCTGGCTAATAAGGTGGTTAAGGTTAGTGTAGGTTGGGCGCTCAATGTCAAGGTTTCTACGACAGATGTCATAGATGGCCTCATTATCTACCATGAAGGCACAGTCAGAGTGCTCCAGGGTGGTGTGGGTGGTGAGGATGGAATTGTAGGGCTCAACCACAGCAGTGGAAAACTGGGGGGCTGGGTAAATGGAGAATTCCAGCTTGGACTTCTTTCCGTAATCAACAGAGAGCCGCTCCATCAGCAGGGAGGTGAAACCAGAGCCAGTTCCCCCACCAAAGCTGTGGAAAACCAAGAAGCCCTGGAGACCCGTGCACTGGTCAGCCAGCTTGCGAATCCTGTCCAAGACAAGGTCAATGATCTCCTTGCCAATGGTGTAGTGGCCACGGGCATAGTTATTGGCAGCATCCTCCTTGCCTGTGATGAGCTGCTCAGGGTGGAAGAGCTGGCGGTAGGTGCCAGTGCGAACTTCATCAATAACTGTGGGTTCCAGGTCTACGAACACTGCCCGGGGCACATGCTTGCCAGCTCCTGTCTCACTGAAGAAGGTGTTGAAGGAGTCATCTCCTCCCCTAAAGGTCTTGTCACTTGGCATCTGGCCATCGGGCTGGATGCCATGTTCCAGGCAGTAGAGCTCCCAGCAGGCATTGCTGATCTGGACACCAGCCTGGCCAACGTGGATGGAGATGCACTCATGCATATTTAGTCCTTGAAGTGGTCCGAGAAAACTGAGGAAGTGAAGAGAGGGGGACGAAGATCTCCCACTAGCGACTACCAAGGAGTCCGGGGGAGAAGCTGTGTGTCACTTCTAGTTCTTTAAACAAAGTCTTACGTACTTTAGAAAATATCTAGTTCTAAACAATTAAAATGTTATACTCAGAAATGTTATCAGATACTGAATGTTATTTAAGTAGTTTTAAAAACACTTGGTTATGAAATAAATAATAAAGTAAGCAAGAAGGTATACCTTATAAATGCAGTTGAGAACAGATTTTTCTGTCTTATCATTTTCTGCTCCTGTAGCATGGACTGGTTGGAGTAGTGTCTTTAAAGGTAAGGCCATGATCCAGTCCAGAAGGCAAAGAAGTAATGAGACAACCAACTGTAATAAATAACAATAAAATGATCATCAACGTAAACTTACAAGAGAAGGGTTTCACCCACCCACTTTTTTTGAGAAAGGCTCTTATGTAGCCAAGGATGTAGCACCTATGATGGTCTAATGTTATCAACTTGATAGGATCTAGAATCACCTAGGAGACAAACTGCTATATGTCTGTCAGAATTTCTAAATTGGACTGGGAGATTCTGTCTCAAAATACTAAGGTGGAAAGCAATTGAGAAAGACATCAAACATGAACCCCTGACTTCCATATAAACATGCACACACCCATACATACATACATGCAGGAAAGTTGAGGAGATGAGATAGAGAGGTGCTACCTTAAATGTGGGAAGTACTTTTATATGCACTGGGATGCAAAACTGAATAAAAAAAATGAAAGCAAGCAGGGAGACAGCACTCCTCACTCTCTGCTCCCTAACTACACACACGGTGTGACTAGCTGTCTCACACTTTACTTTAATTACATTTATCAAGTATTTTATTAAAGACAAAATAAAAGTAACTAATACATTAGCCATAAATAACCTCAAATTCCTGATCTTCCTGCTTTCACTTCCCAAATACTGAGACAACAAACCTGTACCAACATGCCAGGTTTAAGCAGTGCTGGGGATTGAGTCCAGGGCTTTGTCAATGATAAGCAAGCATGTTATCCATTGAGCCATCTTCAGACCTCCAATAAGGGATTATTAATAATCAATAAATCAATTTCTTATTCTTGGGTTCTAGAATTTATTATAGAAACTATAAATCCTAACTTCAACTATAAACACTGACATAGATATACAATTCATTAATTATAAAAGTAATGTACATTGAGGTTGAGAAAGAGCATACAAAGCTTAGTACCCTAAGCATAAAACAAAAAAAGAAAAAGGAAACATAATTGTATTCAAGTTACTATAAGATATAACATAAGATTTTAGCTCACGTATTAGCATCAGACCTGCTTTCCATTTTTCCTATTCATTTATTATTTTTGTGTATGTATGTGGAAGTGGATGTACCATGAAGCTTGTGGAGGTCTGAGGACAACTTGTGGGAGTTTTCTCCTTCTACCATGTAGATTCCAGAGATCTAGCTTAGGTTCTTAGCCTTGGTAACAAATACTTATACCCATAGACCCATCTCACTATCTCCAACTTTCCTGCGTGTATGTGTGTGCGTGCATGTGTGGTGTCTTTCTCCATTGCTCTCCATCTTATTATTTGAGACAGACTCTCTCACTGTATCTAGTGTTTACTGATTGAGCTAGATTGGCAAGATAGCAAGCCCCAAGCATCCTCTTGCTTCTGTTTCCCCAGCCCTGGGATTACTGGTGTGTACACTCAGTCTGGCTTCTTATGTTGTGCTGGGGGCCTGAAGTGAGGTCTTCATGTTTGTACATCAAGCACTTTACGGTCTGAGCCATCTCCTCGGCTACCTCCATTTTCCTTTTCTAATTTGTAATACTTTACTGAGTATGCTGTCAGAAAGCACTTACTCATTTTATTAAATAAAAGCTTTCATTATTTGGGGATTTAGCTCAGTGGTAGAGCACTTGCCTAGCAAGCGCAAAGCCCTGGGTTCGGTCTTCAGCTCGAGAAAAAAAAAAAAATCAAAATAAAAGCTTTCATTAAGTTTTGAGATAATAGATATCATAGATACAATACTTTTATCCTAAGATAAAATTATCTTATGTATTAGATTTAAAAATCATAATTAATGTTAAGTAATAATTAGTGACATGAAAGTGGCAATCAGGCTGCAGCAAGGATCATTATTAAAGATAAATTATCCAAGTCAAGGTTTAATCCAATTCTAACCAATGGACCCTCACAAAATCAAAATCCTCCAAGAAAGTGTCTTTGGTGGTTTGAATAAGAATGGCCCCCAAAGGCTTTTATGAACACGCTGTCCCCCAAAGATGGAATTGTTTGAGAAAGATTAAAAGTGTAGTCTTGCTGGAAGAGCTCTCTTACCACATGGCATCATGAGAATAATAGCTGTTCTAGTAAACCAACAACTGTTAGGAAAACAGCCTATAAAAAAGTTTAAAACGTAACACTATGTTTATAAACAGGACACAAGGTTTGGGCCATTCTTTTGTTATAGAGAACATTACTGAGTGAGCTGGTGAAATCTAAGAAAGATTTATAGATTACAATGAACAGACCGATGTTATGACCTAAATGCCAACAGCTGCACTATGGTTATAAAGAGGAACTGCTTCATCTTAGGAAGAACACATGAAGCTTGTATGCACTGTGTGTAATATGTAGCATGTACTATGTATACACTACACTCAGAGGAATAAAGCAAGTATAGATTAAAGGGAGGAATAAAATGAATTATTTATTAACGACTCCTACTCTACTTGAAACTTCTCTATAATATGAAATTATGGGCTCTAGGTGTTTGCTTCCAATGCAGGAGACTCTGAGTTCCATCTGCAGCATCAAAATACTCAAACTCAAATATACCCCTGAAATTAAATGTTCGAACTCCAGAACTGAAATCAAAGTTCTGAACTGGGTTAAAAAAGATTTAACCTAAATCTTTTCTCTGTCAGTTGGGGATAAAAGTTTAGTTTTGTTTAAAGTTGCAGTAATTTCTATGAAGTGCATATTGACAGAGTTCTTTCTTCTTTTTCTTTTTAAATAACCATGATTTAAATGATCTTTTCTCTTTTTTCTTTTTTCTGGCAGTGCTGACGATCAAACACAGGACTTCTTGCATGCTAGGCAACTGCTCTGGAAGTAAGCTCTACCTCTAGCTCCTTTTAAACTCTACCTATATATACGTTTAAAATTCCACTAGAGTCACCAATAACAATACATTCTTCCAGAAATCTAAAATTCCTTGCTTATATAGAGCTTACTGCTATTCTTACAAGCCCATGGCTAAGTAAGGTGTATGGACCCCAATGTAAGTAATTTGACTGTCACCTATAAGAAATGTGTCTTTATATTGTGCCTTGCTTATTAATATTAATGGTTCCTAGGTAAAATAAGACAATTCAGTAAGTACTTATCTAAGTGTAATATATAAGCTTCACACAAAATTTTGATGAAAGAAAATGAAAGGTATGAGGATGTAAAACAGTGGAAAAAAACCAGTGAGTTTGGGTAATCCTCTGATGCTAACTCTCCCGAGAGGCAAGCCAGACATTCTAAAGATGCCTAGGACAACAACAGGAATTTGAAAACTACAGAGAAATGTGCTCCTGGTTCGAGAAGCTGAATGACTACTCCCTGCTGACTCCCCTGCATTCAGGTGAAAAGGGCACTCGGGATAAACGTTGGAAAAATAT
The DNA here is from genome assembly GCA_019843815.1 of Montemys delectorum. Lineage (NCBI taxonomy): Eukaryota > Metazoa > Chordata > Mammalia > Rodentia > Muridae > Montemys > Montemys delectorum. The sequence goes on along the minus strand of JADRCD010155040.1, from coordinate 7,421 downwards.
TTTTTCCTCAAGTGACTAGATTATGACAGTGCCCATACTAGCTTAAACCTGCTCCTACTTGCTACTGCTGATTAGTGGAAGAGTGAATGATAAAACAAGACCAGAAAAGCATTCAGGGGATTAAATTCTGTACCTTCTGAACTTGTCTTCCTGTCTCTTCCATTAGTCCCTCATCACTCCTACTCAACCTCCCCTCTTCTGGCTCTTTATTCTCTGTACTCAACCTTAATTGTCTCTCTGTAAGTGAACACATACATTCCTACAATTTTAATACTACTCTTGTGTTGACAATGGCAACAGTTTTATTCTTGGCTTTGAGCTCTCTAAACAGGCAAATCAGAATAGCTTTGCTGGTGGTATCTGCCTGGCCTTCCTCTCCAAGGGTACAGCACAGAAAACAGAAACGTATTTTCTCATCGGTTCCCTGAATTTCTCCTTGGTTGCAGATTCCACTTTCTGAATATCTATTTACATTCCTTTAGTCTTGGTTTAGATCATCATCATTGTAGAGACTTTTTTTTTGGTTTTTAACAACTTTTATTTCATTTAAGTAACTCATTCTTGTTTCTAAAGTGACTTTCTACAAAATTCATCCCATTTCATTATACATTAAAATGCTTCAAGAAAAGCAGCTTCAAAGAATGACTTCCCCAAAGCCCAAGGTTCTTCCTACTGTACCCAAAGGCTGTAAAGCCCGGCCGCTTCCGATGTCTGCAACCTCATGTCCCTGAACTATCAACCACATAAAGCACATTCTGGTATGGAACTGCTTCATATTCCCAAAATACATTATTCTGTTTTCCATCTCCATGACTATATGTTATTCCTTCTATTTCAAATAACTCTAGGTCTTATATAGAAAATTCTACTCATCATTGAAAAAATCCCTTCTTTTCCCTTAATAATTATTTCTTCCTATAAACTATGCTATTTAGTATTGCAGAAACTTTTATTTATATTTTATTTATTTAGAGGTGTGTGTGGGGGGGCTGGATGTGAGTGTTAGTAGGTTAAGGGACAATTTGCAGGAATCAGTCCTTTCCTTTTAAAACACGGGTCCTAGGGACTGAATGCATCAGGACCAGTGGCAGCACCATTTTGTTTGCTCTCTTCTACTTTTTATAGTAAACATTTAACTCACTTGTGTCTCTAAACTTTAAATTCCATTAGAGTAGAAAATATAATTTTTAACTCTGTTTAACTAGTGTTAACAGAACACTATTCATATATTTTGTTAATAAAATTAATAAATTTTATTAATTAATTTATCCATTAATATCCATTATTATCCATTAATAAAAAGGATTAAGCAAGCAGAGGAATATTCAGTAGTATTTTGCATAATAGCTATGACTTCATAAAAAAGATGATATAAAAGGAAAATTAGTTATTCACAAATTATTTATAAATTAGACTTGGAATTTATACTGCAGCCATACATATGAAAATGAAAGACTCTTGACTAAAAGTAGACTATAAGTTGAACATCCTTAATACAAAATCTCTAATGTAAAATCCTCAAAAATTCAAAACTTTGTATTAACACACTGCTATAAGCAGAAAAGTCAAACCTCACCTCATATGACAGGATGTAGACCAAATAAATGCAGGTGTACTAAATAATTGCATAAACTATCCTCAGATATAAGATGCACAGAAAATATAAAGGATTTTTTTGTTTAGATTTGAGTCCCAACCCCAAGACAGCCAACAATATACATGCAAATCTTTAAAAAGTCTAAAGTCTAAAACACTTATATGATCCCCAAACTTCTTATCCTTTGTATTCAAAAGGCAGACGTAGGTGACTATCAGAGTTCAAGACCAGCCTGGTCTACAGAGTGAGTTCCAGGACAGCCAAGACAACACAGAGAAACCCTGTCTCAAAACACAAAAAACATGAAACCAAACCAAACCAAACCAAACCAAACCAAACCAAACCAAACCAAAAAAATACACTACTAACAAACAAGAGATATGCTTCTAATATATCCTGTACTCTATTTATTATAAATATTGTAACCTTCTACTGATAACAGCTATAGTGACTATCTTCAGAGGTGGTAAATTTCTCAGAATCTCTAACAACTTCAAAATCTGGTAGATTATAGTAAAATCATTATAAGTAAACAAAATGTTTGCTAAGATTCCTTACTCTGATATTTTAAAACAATCAAATGGTCCATGAAATTGAAACTAGAATGAATTTTGTTTAAAACTATTTACTTAATGTCCATAAATATTTGTCTACATGTATGTCTGTTCACCACATGTGTGCCTGTACCATGAGGTCAGAAGGAGTTGGATGCCCTGGACTCCAGTGAGCTTCTACGGGTTCTGAAAACTGAACCTGGGTCCTCTGGAATAGCAACAAGTGCTCTTAACTGCTGAGCCATCTCTTTAGTCTGTAAAATAAACTTTTTATACCTAAGTAAGGAGAAGTTTTAGTATATGATACTTTTTTTTAAATATAGATGAGTTATACAAATATTTGTACCTTTAAAATGTGAAATTTAAATATTTAAGATAAATACATATTAAATGTCAAAAATTTAAAATTTACCCTTTTGTCCATTTCATATGATGAAGCTTCTGTACTTGGCAAAAGGTGGGTGATAGTTGCTATTAGGATCTGCAGGCAAAAGATGAATAAACAAGTAAATGAGCTTAAAATACATTAAATTCACTGTATTTCTTAAACTTTAATTATTACATGCTTAAGTAATATAAAATCTTTTGCTGCAAGTTTATCATCACTATAGTTTCTTTTTTTTCATTTTTTTAAACTTTTATTGCATTATGAGAAAAGTTACATGATTTCAATTTATCTGAATTTGTTAACATTTAAAAACATGTTTTAAGTAAATAGAATTAAATCACATTCTTGTTTCCCTTTTGTACCCTCACTCCTCCCAGAGACCCCCCTTCAATACCTACAATAGCTTTTTTGTAATATTCCTTAAAATTTATAAAATATTATAAAAATAAAAATAAGTATTATAAAAGTTGTTTGATATAAAACAACAATCAATTTAACAGTCTTATGTAGATGCTTGTCTACAGCAATAGTGAAAATATATTTTTCTCAATACAAATTTTAAATAACTCCAAACATGTTAACTGTATACTTCAAAATAATACATCACTACTGGTATTTTCTTAAATGAACATAAATATATAGTCTTTTTGTTTGTTTTATATTTAGTAGAGTTTAAAATCTTGGCTCTTACTGTGGTACAAGCCCAAAATAAGAACAATTTTTAGACATTGGAGTTCATTGTAATAAGGCTGTACTTCAATGACCCTCACATCACCAAAGGATTTTACCTCCATTGTAGCGAAGCTGAGAGTTGATAGTTCTGATCTGCCAAGAAATTGTAGGCTCAATTTATGGATACAGACTTCCTACTATGGTCAAAGCTATTTGACTTGAGTGACTTTATTCTCAGCCCACAGAGAACAGGTTACATTCATTTAAGAAATGGTTTGTGTATTAAGATGGTCTATCCATTAAGTCATTCACCAACTGTTTCAATGAACAATGGTTCATTGAATGGTTGGAGGGTGGCATAGACATTAGGTGAGGGTAATAATCTAGTTCTTTGGCTTTGATAATTTGGAAAAGCATTCATCTCATAGAAAGAGTAACTTATAAAGTCCTCTTCTTCAAACTTGATACAAGAGTTACAAACGTCAAGCAAAGCATTCAGTCTCACTCTTTGTTGTTCTCTTTCCAACAAGCCACCTCCCAAGTTAATTGTCTATGTCTCCCTTGGGTATATAAATACTTTTGAAATATATAAGCTGTTCTGAAAACCATAGTATAGTGTAAAAACATGAAATAAACAATACTACTAATAGAGAGGCTGAGATAGGAGAAGCAAGATTTCAAGACCCTTATGTTGTACACAGCAAGCCATTGTCACAAACAAGCTGAAAGAATATATATAGATTATACAATGTTGGACCTATTTCTCCAATTACCAAATTAGAGAGACCATTGGATGACAATCAACAAATTTCTAATTCCTCATATTATTGGATTTCAATCGATTAGGATATGTTGGTAATATTAATTTTCATATTAACATACTAAGAAAAAGTAATTGTTACTTCCTGTTGTTTTTGTTGTAAGAGGTAGAATTAGACTTGTGTGGATTTGTTGAAAGACTAACTTCTTGCTTCTTCTAGGGTGTAGTTTGCTCCTTATGTTGATGTTTTCCATCTATTATCCTTTGTAGGGCTGGATTTGTGGAAAGATATTGTGTAAATTTGGTTTTGTCATAGAATATCTTGTTTTCTCCATCTATGGTAATTGAGAGTTTTGCTGGATATAGTAGCCTGGGCTGGCATTTGTGTTCTTGTAGGGTCTGTATGACATCTGCCCAGGATCTTCTAGCTTTCATAGTCTCTGGTGAGAGAAGTCTGGTGTAATTCTGATAGGCCAGCCTGTTTATGTTACTTGACCTTTTTCCCTTACTGCTTTTAAAAATTCTTTCTTTGTTTAGTGGATTTAGTGTTTTTATTAATATGTGTCGGGAGGAATTTCTTTTCTGGTCCAGTCTATTTGGAGTTCTGTAGGCTTCTTGTATGTTCATGGGCATCTCTTTCTTTAGGTTAGGGAAGTTTTCTTCTATAATTTTGCTGTAGATATTTGCTGGCCCATTACATTGGGAATCTTCACTCTCTTCTATACCTATTATCCTTAGGTTTGGTCTTCTCATTGTGTCCTGGATTTCCTGGATGTTTTGGGTTAGGAGCTTTTTGCTTTTTGCATTTTCTTTGACTGTTGTGTCAATGTTTTCTATGGTGTCTTCTGCCCCTGAGATTCTCTCTTCTATCTCTTGTATTCTGTTGGTGATGTTTGCATCGATGACTCCTGATTTCTTTCCTAGGTTTTGTATCTCCAGGGTTGTCTCTCTTTCTGATTTCTTTATTGTTTCTATTTCCATTTTTAGATTCTGGATGGTTTTGCTCATTTCCTTCACCTGTTTGATTGTGTTTTCCTGTAGTTCTTTAAGGGACTTTTGTGTTTCCTCTTGAAGGGCTTCTACCTGTTTACCTGTGTTCTCTTGTATTTCTTTGAGGGTGCTATTTATGTCTTTCTTAAAGTCCTGTATCATCACTATGAGAAGTGATTTTATATCTGAATCTTGCTTTTCCAGTGTGATGGAGTATCCAGGACTTGCTATGGTGGGAGAATTGGGTTCTGATGATTCCAAGTGACCTTGGTTTGTATTGTTTATTTTGTTACGATTGCCCCCCACCATCTGGTTATCTCTAGTGCTACCTGTCCTTGCTAAATCTGACTGTAGCCTGTCCTTCCTGTGATCCTGGTTGTGTCAGAACTCCTCAGAGTCAAGCTGTCTCTGTGATCCTGTGATTCTGGGATCCTGTGATCCTGCGCTTGTTAGATCATCTGGGAGTGGGGCTTCCTCTGTGTGTTGTGGGACTGGCTGTGGAGCTTGCACCCATGGTCTGCTCAGGACACCAACCCAGACAGACTGGAAGGAACCAGAGTCACTGGGCTGGTGAAGTTCCTGTGTACCTAGTCCCACTGGTCCCAGTTACTCCCAATGTTGGGACAGATGTTGGTTATTCTTCACCTCTGATCCTGGGTGTGTCAGAGCGCCTCGGAGTGGAGCTTCCTCTGGGTGTTGTGAGACTGGCTGCAGAGCTTGCGCCCAAGGTCTGCTCTGGACACCAGCCCAGACAGATCGGAAGGAACCTGAATCACTGGGCTGGCAAAGTTCCTGTGTCATCACTATAGTTTCTAAACACAGCATCTAACCCATACACTGTTACTTTAATTTGTACCATGTAAGCTTTTAAAGTACATTTAACTGTTATTCATTTATAATCTTTATACAGAGAACTAAAATTACATATGTCCTGCCAATGATAAATCATTTTATACTATTTCAATTCATAAAGGTCAACTGATGTGTATAAACACAGATATTTATTTCCATTAGGGGAAATCTAAAGACAGAGGTAAAGGGTTTATAAAAAACATAACCCTACCACCTCAAGAACCATATTCCACTGCTTTTTCAGATCTCACTATTTACATTGACTGAGAAGCTTGTATCCAAATGCTTCAAAATCCAAAAATTTGAAAGTGTATTGTAAAAGTTTTTGTGATTGGGGATATCCCTCAATTGGTATAGTACTTGCCTAGGATGCAGGGACCCTGAGTCACATTCACAGAATCACATAAAAATTGAGCTTGCTGGAGCAGGCCAGTAATCCCAGCCCTGGGGAGGGCCGAGCAGGAGGCCCGAGCGGAAGAGCAGGAGTTTAAGGTATGCTCAGTTACACAGTAAGTTTCAGCCCAGCCTGGGCAATATGAGACTCTGTCTCTAAACTTAAAAGGTTTGGGTTTTAGAGATTTTCAGATTTTTGGGTTAGGGTTGACAGAGTCTATGAAAAGTATTCCAAGACAGAGAAAATAGCAAAACCAAAGCCAAGCCAAACCAACCAAACAAACAAAAAACCCTGAACTTTTACAATACTGGTAGATAAGCATTTCAGAAAAGGAATACTCAAGATATGTATCGGTAACATTATGTAAATATACTCTTTGATAAAAGAGTGCTTTAAATTAACACATATTTAAAAACACCAAAAGTTACATAAACATGAAATAAAGAACATGGCAAACAGTTCTGGGTTCAAGTTGCCTCCCTATCTAGGCCTCCTGAGTAGACAGGGTTGCAAGAATGTGCATCATTCCCAGATTTTTTGTTTTAAAGGGATATTTAGTCTACATGAGTATTTTGACTGCATATTTGTATGTGCACCATGTTCATTACTGACCAGGAAGTCAGAAGGTGCAGATGGTTGTGAGCTAAAATGTGGAATCAAACTTAGGGTTTCTGGAAGAGCAACAAACATTGTTAGCCACTGAGCCATCTCTCCACCCTATCCCTTAATTTCTTCTTCTCTTCCTCTTCTTCTTCCTTCTTTTCCTCTTCCTCTTCTTCTTTTTTACTTATATGTCTATTTCAGTATTTGTAGGTTTGCATGCTGTCTGTGTGTGTAAGTGCCCAAGGAAGCCAGATAGTGGTACCATTCCATGGAGCTGGGGCTAAAGAAGTTGGGGGATATCTGATGTGAGTACTGGGATTGAGCTCAGGTTCTCCGAAAGGCTAGTGTAATTGCTAAGCCACCTCACCAACCCCATTCCTAGCTTTTAAAAAAAAATTATGTGCATATATGTTTGTCTATGTGTGGTTATGTACACGTAAGTGCAGGCTGTGTGGAGGTCAGAGCCATTGGATCTTCCTTTAGCTGGCGACTTAGGCAGCTGTAAGCCATTTAATGTGGGTTTGGGAACTGACCTCTAGTCCTATGCAAGAACAGTAGATGCTCTTAACTGCTAAGGCAGCTCTTTAGTGCCTTCCCTCCCCCCCCCCCCC
>JADRCD010155019.1:0-16216 GCA_019843815.1 Montemys delectorum | reverse complement strand
TAATAATAATAATAATAATAATAATAATAAACAACCAGTTCATATGGAGACTAATGCAAATCCTCAGATATTCATGGAGTATTTGAAAAGCACCTAGATCTGCTAGTGAGTGGAGAAACTTTCAGGTGATCATTGGATCCCTTGCAACTCTAGAAGCTACCAAGTGTGGCTCCATCTGCATTGTCTCTTACTACTCAGAATGATGGTTCTGGACACTGACGCTCCCTCTGTATCATCCTTTCACATTTTGATGCAATCATAGGGCAAAGATAATGATACAAGCATTCCTGAAAAACAGTCAGTTTAGTGAAGAATCTAAGTTATCCATGTGTCAAAGGCTTCTCAATGCTCTATAGAAAAAGCTCTTCTCATCTATTCACAGAAAAACGTTATAATTATTTAAACCTTGAGAAGTTTAAGCTTGGCCACATTAATTTTTTGTGTATCACATTTTGTTACATCTTATTTAAATTGTGCTTTAAAAGCTACCTTCCCGGCTTGAAATGAGGTGTAAGTGGAGAGCGCATCAGTCCAGTTCTTCCGCAGCACCTGTCATGGGGTAATCCTCCACGGAGAGTACTTTTGAAAAGCATTTCACCTAGAGAAGAGAAGAGACCACATTTAAAGAAATGTTTTGATGGAAGTGTTTTGCTGAACCCATTTAATTTTTATATTTGAAAAGAACAGTACTGATCCCAGTCACCAAGCGATTTGTTACCTTTGTGAGGAGCTTGCCTCTTTAGTCATTTTTAGTCACGTGCGTTAATGAAATGTCATGGACGCTCTCTGAAGCTCACAAACGCATCTCTAGAGGCCCATTACTGTTCCCTGGACTTTCAGGTGAAAGAGAGATAAAGAAAAAATAGAAAAGCATGAAGAGAGCTTTGAAATTATTGTAGCATTGGTGACTTGGTTTAATGTACACCACCTTATGTTTTTAAATTAATATGTTGCAATCTGTAACATAATAAATGTTAGAACGTAATCAAAGTAGTAAAATATTTTAAAGATCACAGTCCTCACATAACAAGGCAGGGGCTGATTTTATGTTTTATATGAAAATTTTGTGCCAAGACTAGTACATTTTTATGAAGATAGTTCAATGGAAATAAAACCATACTAGTTAAATTGCCATAACACCTGATACCGCAGAACAGCACAACCGAATGTCACTGTCATCATTTCTGAAACAACTTTCCGAGTTACATGTGTATGCCATTAACATAATTTCTCCCATGTCAATAGTTTCATCATATCTGCAGACTAGTGAAATAATTGATTGCATTTTAAAGTGTAAATAAAATTAAAACTGTTTATTTCCAAAGCTTGATGGTGGTCACCCAGGTAGAAAAAGCCTGTATGCAGCTTTCAAGAGTCAAGAGGCACACAGTGAATATCCATTATTTAACTAACTAAAAAATAATTCTCACAGAAGTAAATAAACACTAAGGAATACTTGGAAATTAATACATTAAAGCAATAATTTTGCTTGTTTACATTAACATATATGTTTTTGAGTACTTAAAATTATAACAAAGCACAACAAACAGAATCATTTTCAGTATTTTACCACACAGAAAAGCGAAATTAAAGATTTTTTGTTTTAATTTATGTATTATTTACTCATCAGCTATTTTAATTATTGCTAAAATATGTGAAGTTCATATTCTCTCATGTTTTTGACTATGAAGGAGAAAATTTTGCCTTAGTTTTGTTTTTTTACTGGTCATTTAAGAAAATGGAATTAAGAAAACTGAGAAAGGGAGAGACATGTGTCAATTTTATTTTTTGTGATTTAGCAAGACAGGAGGTGTCTGACTCGAAGCCACACTATCATGAAGGATATTTGTGATGGAAATTTGTCTGCAAAGAATGATAATTATAAGGAGCTTCAAGTCTCTAGTTCAGTATGTGAGGAAAATGTTTTCGTGATAAATGTTTAACTCCCTGGTGATCCACCATTCTGAGGACCTGCTTATCCTCCACTGAGAGTACAGAAGAGAGCAGCAGCCAGAGAGTCGGTCCTGGGAAACTGAAAGCATTTCAAGCTAATTGTGTTGTAAAACTCCAGCCAGAGAAAAATCACAGTACTAAATCCCCCTGACAATTTGGGGCATCTTTAGGGCTTTTCAGAATAGTATAGTTGCAAATCAGGGCCCAGATGAGACTATTTTAAGAATTTTCCTATGGCATTATCTTTGACCAAAGAGGATAATTTTTCCAACTTAGTATTTGTTATTATTATGGTCCATAATGTTAACTATTGGTACAGCTGCGAAAAATAATATTTAAGTGTTTATCATTTTCTTCGGAAATTTATTTTTTGTCAAGTGATACTTTGAAAAATTGTTTTAATTTCTCTTATTAATTTTACAAAGGTATATTTTACATTGTTAATGACAATTGAAGGATTTCGGATGCAAGGCTCAGAGGTTTTTACATTCAGATCACGTTAACAATGTCATTAGACAGGAAACTAGGTGAGGTAAATATATACACTTACAGAACTCATCCAAGCCTGGGTGGCATAAAGGACAGGAAAGAATTATCGTAAGTTCATGTCCTGATGTCCAGCAGAGTTTACGGTGACCTGCCGAACTGGTATTAGTGGTTAAGAGTTATGTGCTGCTACTACCAGAAGTGCAAGGGATTTATATTCTAAGGATTGTACTTGAAATCTAATTGTATCTCAGAATCATCAGAAACACTATAGAAATAAATAAGTTCATTGCTCTAGAAGAACTGTTAGGTAAGAACTCCATAGTTCCTGTTACCAATTCATAAAAAAGGAAACTCACATTATATATAATATACACCAAAAAGCATGCATTCCTTTTATTTTATATTTTCATCATCACAGTAATCTCTCTCTCTCTCTATAGTGTAGACTTTGGAGGAGATTCATGGTTGGAGTAGAATGGATTTTGTCTGCGTGCTATTTTTGAATAACTTTGCATTAGTTTATTTATTTCATTTATTTATTTATTTATTTATTTATTTATTTATATTTATTTATTTTGCTGTGGCTGATTGGAACACTGCAAAGCTCGTGTTAGTTAAGCCCATCATTTAATACACATTGATTAACTTGGACAATAGGACTTTATATTTGTTAGATGATTAAAATATGCTATACATATGGCTGTTTTCTTTATGGTTTTAAAAATTCAGGTTTCTTTCTTTAAAGAAGAGCCCCCTAATTATTTTCCAAGTTTACTCAGCATTAGCAGGAGAACACCCTTCTAAATTTGTCTGCAAATTTTCTTATCTGCACAAGTATTCTATCATCCCACCCTTCCGGATGAGGTAAATCTGATATCTATGAGGAATGAAAGCATTGCTTGACTCAATTAACTGCGCTCTAGATGTCTCTGTCTCTGTACCCAAAAGGAAAAGTGGAACTGATTCACTTTGGCACCAGGCCTAACTCCACCCCCACCACATCTTAAGTCCTACTCTATTTTTAAGGAAAAGTCTGCCTAGATTACTAACTAATAATAATACTAATTAAACTATACTGTAGACCATAGCTTTGGGCTGTTAAAGGCAGTCACTGAAACAACCAAAAACATTAATGAAGCAGACTTTTGTCTTAGGGATCAAATGTTGATTGTGCACTAGAAAGTCATCTCTGGGTGATCAGATATCCTGGGCATCTCCTGCTCACAGCTCAGGGCGCTCTTTCCTTCCTCAGTGATTAAACAGGAGACTGATTATTCATAAGCCTTCATTTATCTTCTAATTTGAATGTTCTGTTTACTATAAATAAGTATAGCTGGAAATAACTGGTCCTTGCCATTAGTTAGGATTTTTTTCTGCTGTCTTTTTCATGAAGTATTTTATTGATTCATCACAATAATCTTCTGAGTTAAACATAATCACTTCAATTGGAATCAAAGCACCAAGGATCATGGTGGTTTGCTTGTGGCCACACAGGAATAAACTGAGGTAGTCCATGCTGGAATGTGACTTAGTTTCAAATTTCCTACAGATTGAATGTTCCCAGAGTTGCCTTTCGTAATACCCGTGTCTGACACATCTGCTCTCTCTTTCGTATAGTGCAAAATGCAATAATTATCACGTGGATCTTATTTTAATAATTTGTTTCATGTAATCTTTCTTATTTAGCAAAATATGGCTATTTTAATACATAGTTTTAAACTATTTTTCTTTATTGAGAATTTTGTGTTTGCATGTAATGTGTTTTGATCAAATCTCCACCCTATCCTGTCTGTTCCGATTTTATCGGATTATTCGTTCCTCTTCTAATTTAAATGTTCTGTTTACTACCAATGAGTATAGCTGGAAATGCCCTACCACCATTGTTCCCTCTCAATTTCATGCATTCTCTGTATCCTCTCTCTTTCGTTTGCTTTTTAAAAACCCCTGGACTCCACTTAGAGCTGTAGTATATAAATTGATGAAGGGCTGTGCACCGGATTGTGGATAGATTCTTAGGGACCATGTTGTTGAGGAAAATGCACTGTCCTTGTCCCAGAAGCCAGTAGCTTCTATTTGTTTACTAGGTGTGGGATATCCTGACTTCCTTCTCCCTTCATGCTGAGATGGTGTTTTCTGCTTTGACTTTTTTGGCATGTAGCCAATGCCAGTTCCTACCTGCCCCTACCCTGTTGTGTCCAGAAAATGCTATTTCACCATATGGTCATCTACTGTTTCTGGTTCTTACATTCTTTCCTGCCCTCTTCTCAACCATAATCTCCAAGCGTTGGGAGCAGCATATGACGGAGATGAACCATGAAGGGGTGAGCACTTCATAGTTTCTCGTGCTCCGAACTGACCTGTTGTGGGTCTGCTCTGTGCTCACAGCTAGCTCCAGAAGACACTTCCTTAAAGGGCGCACTTTCCACATCAAGTGTGCACTCCGCCAGTTTAACAATTATCAATGGGACATATTATACCTTTGCTTTTCTGTACAAAGTTTATGAAATTTAGTGCATGCTCAAGTCTATTATAAGTTGAATGATGAATTTTTATTGAAAACTGTTAACCTACACTTAAATTTCATAAACTTTAAGATGGGGAAGTTGACTCACAATTTGCTAATATGAACACATGCTACTGCATTAAAGTAATTATGTTCAACATTAGACTTAAAGTGTAAAAATCGAAGGGCTGGATAGATGACTCAGTGGTGGAGAACACTGGCTCCTCTTACAGAGATCCGGGCATCATTTTTAGGATTCACATAAAGTTCACTACCATCTGTAGCTGCAGTTCCAGAGCATCTAATGGCCTTTTATGACTCTTGAGATTACTAGGTATGCACGTGGTGGATGTATATACGTGCAGACAAAACATTTTATATGAATAAAAGGCAACAAATAAATTTTTTAAAAAAATGTCAGTTCCACGTAGAGCCGACAGTTGTACAGTCAAGTACCATCATGTTCAGCAGAGGCAATCTGTAGTATCTAACAGCGTATTAGAGAGCATAGACAGGGCCTTTTGCATTGTTTATTCTTCAATGCATCAATTATTAACAAAAAACTGTTAAATTTTCCATTTCAGTGATTTTCTTATTTCCTACATATGTTTTACATGAGCAAAGCGATAACAAATTGATCTTTCCAGGGAGACACATTGACTGAGAAAGAAAATAAAGGGCGGTAGGGGTGGGAGGGGGCAGAGGGGAGGGTAGGCTTCTTTTAAGGGACAATAAAACCGTGTTTTAGGAAATGCATCTCATTTCTCTTATCAGTCAATCAGCATCCTGGCAGTTGGCAGCAATTTCATGAGTTTTTATTGAAGATTCCTGTAGCTTTCCTTCTCTGTGTGTCTGGGCACCATTTCTAGCTGTTTCCCTTGGGGTGTGGGGATTCATAAAGATCTTTATGAGATGGAGGAAGGCGATAAAATCTGTCAGAGGGGAAATTTACCTTCTAATCACTTCTGTTTTGGTCCTGTTGTAGCTTCTTCACTGCTTCGGCATCCGGTATTTCCATTGCTGGGTTTATTGATGAATTCCTATGGTTTCTGATTATGTTTCTCCCATTTAACTTTACCACATCATTCTTTTAAATCAGGAAAGAACATTGTAAAGGCTTTTGTGCCTCAGGTGACTGTCACTCCTTTTTGGAGATGTTAAGTGTTGGATGAGGGCTTCAAGGAGCAGAAGTCTTAAGGAATGTATTTGGGGGAACAGGAAAGTATGACATTAGACTACCCTAATGAAGTCTCAGGGCTTGTCGTAGCATGATGCCTCCTATGAACTTAAGAAAAGATAATTTATCCTGTTTTTTTTTTTTTTTTAAAGAAAACAATTTAGTTTTAATGCGCTACAAAATCAAAGTTTAGTTATGTCTATTGCTAAGAAACTTCACAAGGGAATCTTTTCAAGACCATACAAATAAACATGTGTATGCGTGTCCTAAGGCCATCCCTTGCATCTGGGTTCTGATGTGCCCCATTAGAATCAACTCTCTACAAAGAGTGCTGGCTATCATTGCTTGTGCATACATTTCTTAAACATCCACGGTAATTCATGCCTCCTTCTAGGCACCACCTATGACAAAAGCGCTTACTTCTGATTAGCAACTAACCTTCTACCAAGAATACATACACTAAATGAAGTTAGAAAAGAACTGAGCTTACCAGAAGATGCTCAATGTCAACAATTAGGAAACAGTTTGTCCAGACTCAGTCTATCATTTTTGGAAAATATCAGGAAGCTCTTAAACTTACTTGAATCAGAATTGGAGGATACTTAAACTATTCTTGAAAGCTGTGTTTACTAGCAGATAAATATTTGTTAATTATGTATAAAATGGGTGTCAGATGTCAAGAACAATGACTTACTGAGCCATCTTTAAGAAAAAAGAATGACGGCATCATCTTTCAACTTTCCAGCGTGTGTCAGAGAATTGTACTTATCTTGAGAATGGTTCAATTTATTTCCTTCAATAATGGATGGCTCATTTTTCTAAGCTGTTGGATATTTTAGTGATTTTTTTTATTTGTTTATAATTTTCTTCTGGATGGCTGATTGTTGTGAATAATCTAGTCTTCTGCCAACATTAAATAAATGGTTCTAGCTGTTATTCTTTCCAACATATGAGATGGTGGGTGTCAAATGCTACTGCATATGGCTTTGGTATAGATCATCTCTGCTTCTTATTCATGTGTAGGTGTTCTTAATAGATTTTGGATACCAATGTGTTGGGAGTTGCTTTTCTCCATTGATGACCCCTTTCTTTCTCCACATGGCATATTTATTTGATAAAGAAAAGTTCTTAGTTTGTCAAACCTGTCTCTATTTTCCATTACTGTGGCCTCATAAACCTCATTTTAGCTCAAGAAGTCTTCCTTTTCCCATGCTGATGGACAGATTTTGTTTTTATTCCAAATTTCACCTTCACTACTCACTTCAGCTTATTTGAAAGGCATTTGTGGATGGTGTGAGGTTCAAGCCTAACTTGAGTCTTGCTCCTCACGTAGGTACCAAAATATACAAGCATTATTCAGCAAATAATTTGTTTCTTGCCTGTCCCTCTCCACGGATCCAACACAAACATCTAGGCTTATTTTTAAACTCCCCATTACATAGACACTAGGTCCATATTGATATAAATAACAAAATACTGTACTTATAGATTAAACTTTCTGCATTACATTTATCTGTTTCCCTGATTATCTTGCCTATGAATACATGGCCTTTTATTCAAATAGAGTTTATTTTTCATAACAATTCAATTCATTTCACAGCCCTGATGCTGGTTTGGAGACAGATTAATAATGGAGTAATCGATGTCCTTACACTGAGTCATCTGACCAGGAGGAATTTACATTTTAGGCTATTAATTCTCTGTAATTAAAATTTTAGTAATTTTTTTCTATAAGTATAATTAGAATTTCTTAATATAGAGTTTTATAAATATATAATTTTAGAGGTGTTATGTTTTTCTGGTATCATGTTTAATATTGTTGTCCATCTTTATTTGAATCCACACTGTTTTTCTCTTCTTGAGACTGGATTCCCTCCTTCATCTCTGTGCTTCTTACAGGTCAGTATTCTTCTCTCTGAAGATGAGTTTTTCATAATCCCTTCAGTGTGGGTGTGACAATGACACATTGTCCTGAGATTTTTTTCCCGTGTAGGTTTTATATTATTGTTGTTATTGTTACTACTATTATTAGACCCTAGAGCATTTCCCAGGTTCACATTACCTTTTCACTGAGAAGAGGGAAAACATCAGTACTCTAATAAGAAATCACTTTAGAGTATTCTTTTCCATTCCTTGAAGTTATGTGCTTTCTTTCTGGACTGCTATGCCTTAATGAAATATACACTCTTGGAAATTACATACTCAGAAACATTTTTATATTGATTTTTCCTTTTTTTTGTAACCACTTGAAACTCCAATTATGTGATAGTAGAAATCTTGGCAATGTCCAATATAAATCTTATATTTTTCATTTTGTGTCTTCAAGATTGATGTGTCTTTGTGTCTCTGAACCTGGTGGTGGCCAGGCAGCATCTGCAGGGAACAGTGTATGAGTGCTTCTCTGATGGGGTTCTACTGTAGCAAGGCCCATCGAAAACTCTTCTCACTTGGCAAGGACCTGTGGTGAATTAGGTGGTCTCAACGCTTATTACCTAGATTATGTGTGCTGCAAGTTCTCCTTGTTTTTGCTATGCTGTTTATACCATAACAATATTTAATTTCACTTTGTTGGTCAGGGGCAAGGCTAGGATCATGTATGATGATTCCATGTTTTTCTTTTCGAGAGGTAAAAGACTGCTCTCCTCTCTCTGCCTTCCTGGCTGTGCCTTCATGGCTATTCTAAATGTAACCATTAATACTGGGAGTTTGGGGACACATAATCATGTCACTAGAGAAACAGCTGGAGTCACACCGAGTAAGCCTGTGGCAGTTCTGGAGAGCAGTGGGTCCTGCTTGCATACCTCTTCTGAGGGAGCTATGTCTGATTTGACAGAGACTTAAAAAAAGCAGAGTGTGATCAATAGAGACTTAAAACTGGTTCTTGAAAAGATGGTATCAGCAATTGTTAGGTGCTCATCAGGAGAAGTTTCTTGGTACAGTGAACACATCCTCTGTCTGCAATTAAAAATGTGGCAGGGGGTGCTATTTGGTGACTGGACTTATACCCATCCATGTTTAATCTGTCTCTCACCTTTTATAACTGTGTAACCATATTTGCTACCAGCTGGGTATGTGCTCATGTCTCCAGGACATGCCTGGCTAGACAATTATTTCTGGCTTGCTGAAACTGTGTTTTGTTGTGAAAATAAGGTTGGGGGGTGTTTGACCAGCAGGAGGTGGGAAAGCTGAAAGGAAACTATTGGGAACTTTTTCTGTGGATGGGGCTTTTATAATGCTGATGTTGTGATCTCTTTAAATAAAATAACCAATGATGTCACTGCTCAAGAGAGCAGGATTGTGATTGTATAAATAAAGATGGCTTGAGGTAACTAGGGTCTCTTGCTTGAACATCAAAAGGTGGTCATTGTCTTTAGTTTTGCTGACACCAGCACATCTGTCCTCAGGTTCATGAACCCTACTGGAGCTGGACTCCTGAAGGACCTTTCTTCTAATTTATTAGTTTCCTTTTAATTGTTTTGACTTTAACATTAATTATATGCATTAAACTTTATTTAAAACTTCAATTTAATATTTTTAATCTTAATTTTCATTATGTCTATTGTGTGTCTGTGAGGGAGTATGTGCAAGTGTGAGCGTAGTTCCCATATAGGCCAAAAGATAGAATCCTATCCTTTGGTCCTGGAGTTACAGGAACTTGAAAGCTGCTAGATATGGATCCTGGGAACCGAACTGAGGTCCTCTGAAAGCTAGCAACTGCTCTTAATCTGAACTATCTCTCTAACTCCCAATATCATCTTTAATAAAACATTGTTTTTAGAAGCATGCATGGTGGTGGTGACACATTCCTTAATACCAATACTTAAAAGGCAAAGTCCTGTGGATTTCTGAATATAGGGCCAGCTTTTTTTCTATACAGTTCTAGGACAGCAGGGGCTATATTGAGAAACTCTGCCTTGAATAACCAGAAAAAAATATATATTTGAATATTCTTTTTGTTTTTGTTTTCTTTTCCCAATTTTAATTTTTTCTTTTTATTTAATTGTTTTATTTATTTACATCCCAAATGTTGCCCCTCTTCCTGATTCTGCCTCCCTGAATTCTTCATCACTTCCTCATCCTCTTTGCCTCTGAGAGGGCCCTCCCCCACCCACTCACTCCCACCTCACTCCTGCATCTCTCTTCCCTGGGGCATCAAATTTCTACAGGATTAGACACATCCTTTCCCATTGAGGCCAGAAAAGGCAGTCCCCTGCTATGCCTATGCCAGGGGCCACAGACCAGCCCACAAATATGCCTTGATTGCTGGGTCAGTCTCTGAGAGCTCTGAGAAGTCCAAGTTAGTAGATTCTGTTGTTTTACCTATGGGGTTGCCATCCTGTTCAACTCCTTCAATCCTTCCCCTAACTCTTCTATAGGCATCCCAGACTGCAGTCTAATGAATGGTTGGCTGTATGTATGTGTATCTGTCTTAGGTGCTGGCAGAGCCTCTCAGAAGACAGCTATTCCACCAGGCCCCTGAGAACAAGTACAACATGGCATCAGCAATATCAGGTTGTGGTGCCTGTAAATGGGATGGATCCCAAGTTGGGCTGGTCTCTGGATGGCCTTCTCTTCAGTCTTTGCTCTAATTTTGTCTCTGCATGTTCTTTAGACAGGAACAATTCTGGGTCAAAGATTCTGAAGATGGGTGGGAGCCCCATGCCTCAACTGAGGGCTATGCCTATCTTCTGGAGGTGGTCTCTTCAGATTCTATCTCCCCACTGTTGGGCATCTCAGCTAAGGTCATCCCAGGTTGCTGAGACTTTCTAGCTGTTCCCCACCCCTGCCCACACCCCCCATTCATTCTCCAGGTACTCTGGGCTTCTCTCCTGTCTCTTCCCCATACCTGATCCTGCTCCCCCTTTTACCTCCCCCTCCTTTCTCTCACACAGATCCTTCTCTGTCTCTGCCTCCCGTGATTGTTTTGTTCCCCCTTCTAAGTGGAATTAAATATCCACACTTGGACCTTCCTTCTTGTTAGGCTTCATACAATCTGTGAGTTGTATCAAGGGTATACGGGTATTGTGAACTTTCTGGCTAATATCCATTCATCTGTATGTACATACCATTCATGTCTTTGTGGGTCTGGTTTATCTCACTCAGGATGATATTTTCTAGTTCCATCCATTTGCCTGCAAAATTCATAATGCCTTCATTTTAAATAACTGAATAGCATTCCATTCTGTAAATGAACTACATTTTTCATACCTATTTTGTTTAAGGGACATCTGGGTTGTTTCCAGGTTTTGGCTACTTCAAATAAGGCTGCTATGAACATAGTGGAGCACATGTTCTTGCAGTATGGTGGAGCACCTTTTGGATATATGCCCAGGAGTGGTATAGCTGGGTCTTCAGGTAGAACTATTCCCAATTTTCCAAGAAACTGTCAGATTGATTTCCAGTTTGGTTTTACTAGTTTGCAATCCCACCAGCAATGTAGAAATGTTCCTCTTTCTCCACATCCTCACCAGCATGTGCTGTCAGCTGAGTTTTTGATCTTGGCTGTTCTGATTGATGTGAGATGGAATCTCAGGGTTGTTTTGATTTGCACTTCCCTGATGACTAAGGATGTTGAACATTTATTTTTATTTTTGTTGGTTATTTTATTTATTTATATTTCAAATGTTGTCCCCCTTCCTGGTTTCCCATCTGATAATTTCCTATCTCATCTGGCTCTCCTGCCTACTTCTATGCGGGTGCTCCCCAGCTGCTTTACTCACTACCCTAGCATCTTCATATATATATATACATATATATATGTATATATATATATATATATAATGTTTATGTCCTTTTGAGTCTGAGTTACCTCACTCAGAATATTTTCTAGTTCCATCTATTTGCCTGCAAAAGTCATGATATCCTTGTTTTTAATAACTGAATAGTATTCCATTGTGTAAATAAAACACATTTTCCACATCCATATGTATCCATCTATATCTATATCTATATCTATATCTATATCTATATCTATATCTATATCTATATCTATCTACATCTACATCTACATCTACATCTACATCTATATCTATATATAATTTCTACAGCATTAACTTAAATAACTAACCAGGAAGACAGCTTTGGCAGGGACTCATTCTTCTCTCTGTAGTTCTTTGTTGTCTGGAGTTCCCATGAAATTCCCACATCCATGTTAGTGTCAACGTAGCAGCTGGAATTACTGAGTTCTTTAGACAACCATAATGTTGAGATTTCATGAGTGTCACTTAGTGATCACATTCAGAAGGCGCATTCTCACAGCAGGCCTTCTGATCTGGCTCTTGCAATTTTTTCTGCCCCACTTCCATTATATTACCTGAGCATAGATGCAGGGGTTGTGCTGTAGACGTATAACTTGGGACTGAGTATCATACAGGCAGTTCTTGACATTTTGCCTAGCCATGGCTTTTGGTACTAGTCTGCTGCAAACAGAAGCTGCTGGTGAGGGCTGAGCTGTACCCCCAGTGGTGACTGGAACAATAAGTCTCTGGAGTGCAGTTAGGAAACAATGCTGGCTTAGTAATGTTGAGAAACAGGTTCTCTCTCAGGCTTATGACTCACCATCCCTTTGTAGCTGTTTAGGTTTTCAGTATTAGCTAGGCATGGCTTCACTCCTTAAACCAATTAGACAGCTTTTGGTAATTCACAAACTAAAACTGCCACGATTTTAGCCTTGTGGAAATGTCACCCTTCCCGTCCCTGTGGCGGTTCATAGTCTTTATAGCTGCATAGGACGATGAAATGCTTCTCTCCTTCTGCAGCCTGCATAGCTCCTTCAGATGTTTAGCAGCCATTGTTCACTCATGAGACTTCACTTCAGATCACTCCAGATCACTCCAGATCACTCCAGATCCTGTGCTGAACACAAACCATACATTCAGTCATAGGGACTTGCCTTCAACTTCTGGGAATCAAATAAGGGTATTGACAATAGTTACATTATTTTTAGGGAAAGTATCTCTTAAACTTCATTGATAAAGAGGGAATATATTTATATATAATATAATGTATTATATATAATATAGTAATATCATTATATACCTTATGTTATGTACTATATAACATAAAGTGATATAATACATGAAATGAATATATTATAAATATATTGTATATTAGATATATTTATAACATATACAATGTATTATATCTGGTTATATTATATATAAATATATGATATAATAAATGCAGTATTCATAATTATATATTGCAAGTATAATATATAATTATATAGTATTATAAATAATACAACATTATAATATACTATATTATATTCAGTTATATTATATTATATATAGTAAATATCACATATATAAAATATGTGTTTTATATATATTATATAGTATATATAATGTGTAATATATGTAATATATATAGTATATGTATGTGGAATATATATGTATAGCTATTCTCATACATTTATGTATGTTACAAGTAAATTTGAGTATAAAGCAATGACTTTTAATTAATGTCTTTTCAAGCATCCATAGTGTCATTGTTTTTCTCCTTTTGCATGTCTATTGCCCTCTTTTTCCCTCCCCAGTTAAAGTTCCCCCATTTCTCCTTCACCAATGTCTTGCCATGCAGCCCTCTAACTCTCCTTCCAACTTGGTCTCTTTTTAACTTTCCTGGTTTCTGTAGTTACTCTAGGCTTTATAATCACATCTATAGGTTCAGAGGTAAGGTATACAAATAAGAGGATTTATGATGTTTTCCCTTCTGGGTCTGGGTTATATATCTTAATATATTATGTTCTAGTGTCATCTATTTACCTGAAAATTGAATAGTTTTTAATATGTCTAGTGGTATTTTCATCCTAACTTATTTGTTTATTAAATTGCATACTTATATTTTGTTTCTGGTCGCATCTGTATGAACAGAATGAATGCATATATCTCTATGCCTTCAACTCCTGGCAGTCAAACAAGAGTATTGGCAATAGCTACATTATTTTTAGGGAGGAGCATCTCTTGGACTTCCCTGATAAACAGGAGATAGTGGCTTTGGAGTTCTTAACCTTTTTATTTGGTTATTTGCTTTTCTATCCAGTACTTTGAATAAGTTTTAGATATTCCAAACAGTGTTTATAAAAAACTGTGAAGATAATTGAGCCACTCCAATGTTCAGAACTTCTAAAGTTACCCAAGTCCATCATCTTCTAGTCTCCAATACAGTTTCTACCCCAGTGATAATCTCACCAGTATGTTTCCCTGACATCAGTCACCTGGCAGAGATTATAAAATAAAGTACAAAGGAAGGAGAATGAGTAGGGAGAGGAGAGGTTTGCCTGTTTATTATTTTCGATGTTTCTCTTAGTTTAATGTTCTCTTATCTCACCTTTAAAATACTTCACAGGATACTCACCTCCTGGACTGTTCTCCTTAGACATTTGTATAACATTCTTTCTGAACCAACATTGGTAGCAGCCCTCAGACCACTCCCTATTCTCATTAGCTTTTATTTGTCACTCTTGTCATTGTTGAAATAGTCCTTCGACATTCATTGTTAGATTATGCTAGCATGCTTCTGATTATGTTGGACTGAATTAAACTTTTATGAAATTGTAAGAGAGATGACATTCATTTATGATGTTGTAACTGGAAATTTAAAAATAATACAATAACTGAAAATTTTCCTCTCCTATTAGCCTTAAAAATATAAACGCCATTGTTGTGCTTAGTGATATTATTACTATTCTACAAACTCAGCTTGGCTTAGTGTTACTTACATATCTGCATGCATTTCGCTAACTCTTGTGTATCAAACTTTGTGGACAGACATTCAACCCTAGGACTCCACTCTTCCAGCCCCCACGAAATCTGATTTGAAGTAAGTAACTACTCCTTTCTGATATCCCCTTACTTCTTCCTCCTCTGGCTGTTGAGAATTCTCTCACTAGTTATACTTCAACTCAAGTCCTCCTTATTTTCTGATTGACTATCTTAAAAATTGTTATGGTTCCTTATTTTGCTACAGTGTAATGAATGCAAATCCTCTTTTTATTAGATATTTTCTTTTTTTACATGTCATATGATATCTTCTTTCTCAGTTTCCTCATTGAAAAAAAAAGAAAAAAAAAAGAAAATTAAAAAAAACACGCAACAAATAAAAACAACAACAAAAAACCCCCTATTCTGTCCCTCCTCCCCCTGTTGACCAACCCACTCTCTCCCACTTCCTGGCATTCCCCTACACTGGGGCATAGAACCCTCAAAGGAACAAGGGACTTTTCTCCCATTGATGACCAACTTGGCCATCCTCTGCTACATATGCAGCTGGAGCCATTCGACCCACTATGTGTACTCTTTGGTTGGTGCTTTAGTCCCTGGGAGCTCTGAGGGTACTAGTTAATTCACATTGTTGTTCATCCTAAGGGGCTGCAAACGCTTCATCTCCTTAGGTCCTTTCTATAGCTCTTTCATTGTGGACCCTGTACTCAGTCCAACAGATGCCTGTGAGCCTCTACAGTATTAGATAGATACTGTCAGAACCTCTCAGGAGAGAGTTATATCAGGCTCCTGTCAGCCAGCACTTGTTAGCATTCACAATAGTGTCTGGATTTGATGTTTGAATATGGGAAGGATTCCCAGGTGGAGCAGTCTCTGGATTGTCCTTCCTTCAGTCTCTGCTCCATAGTTAGTCTCTGCAAATCTTCCATGGGTATTTTGTTCCCCTTTTAAGAAGGAATGAAGTATCCACACTTTGGTCTTCCTTCTTGAGTTTCTTGTGGTTTGTGGATTGTACTTCATGTATTCTGATCTTCTGGGCTAATATCCACTTATCAGAGAATGCATACCATGTGTGTTCTTTTGTGATTGGATTAACTCAGTCAGGATGATATTCTCTAGGTCCATCAATTTCCCAAAGAATTTCATAAATTCATTGTGTTTTATAGCTGAGTAGTACTCCATTGTGTAGATGTACCACATTTTTTGTTTCCATTCCTCTGTTGAGGGACATCTGGATTGTTTCCAGTTTCTGGAAATTATAAATAAGGCTTCTATGAACATAGTAGAGCATGTGTCCTTATTACATGTTGGAGCATCTTCTGGATATATGCCCAAGAGTGTTATAACTGGGTCCTCATGTAGTACTATGTC